>PISX010008302.1:29344-83051 GCA_004024625.1 Mellivora capensis | reverse complement strand
TTTTTTTTAATATTTGTTTATTTGTCAGAGAGGGAGAGCGATCGAGCACAGGCAGACAGAGTGGCAGGCAGAGGCAGAGGGAGAAGCAGGCTCCCTGCCGAGCAAGGAGCCCGATGTGGGACTCGATCCCAGGACGCTGGGATCATGACCTGAGCCGAAGGCAGCTGCTTAACCAACTGAGCCACCCAGGCGTCCCGGTTTTTCAGAATTCTTAAATAGCTTTTTCTGACTTCATTTACTTAAATATCCCAGAATAGCCTCTTGAGCTATAAGTTTGATGATCCAGGAAACTATTTATAGTAGGATGAGTACTCTCCATGACTGATGTTAAGTTTTATTTTGAGAAGGATAAATCATTAAAAAGATTGATAGGGCCAATGGTATTTTATACTGAAAGCAGAGCCAAGGAAAATAAGGTAGGTAGGTATGATCATGGAACACAAAAAAGATATGGTTGTACTTTTTTGCCAGTTCAGTTAAAGGCTGGGGAGGCCTCCCATATTCTAGAAAGAAGGCAGAGACAGAGTTCATAACCCAGACCTAGTGATATTTTATTTTTAAAGATTATTTATTAATCTATTTGAGAGAGAAAAAGAGAGAGAGAGAACAAGTCAGGGGAGGGGCAGAGGGAGAGAGACAGGCAGACTTGCTGCTGAGCGGGGAGGCTGACATGGGGCTCTATCCCATGACCCCAAGATTGTGACCTGAGCTGAAGTCAGACTCTCAACCAGCTGAGCCACCCAGGTGCTCCCAGACCTAGTGACATTTTTTTTTTAAATTAAAGTTTTTTTTTTTTTTAAGATTTTATTTATTTGATAGACAGAGATCACAAGCAGGCAGAGAGGCAGGCAAAGAGAGAGAGGGGGAAGCAGGCTCCCCGCTAAGCGGAGAGCCCGATGCGGGGCTCGATCCTAGGACCCTGGGATCATGACCCGAGCCGAAAGCAGAGGCCTTAACCCACTGAGCCACCCAGGCATCCCAACCTAGTGACATTTTAGGTAAACTCACTTCAGCCTGTAGCAGCCTGGCTTCTGTTTGCCCAGTGTTTGTGATGCAGAGCAGACAGACACAGGACTCTCTGTCATCATGAAGGCCCATACTGTTCTTGGCATTCATTGATATCCTCCTAGGTAGGAGACAAATATAAGGCAGAAGGAGGGCAAGGTCAAATTTTAAACCTTTTTATTGTGGTAAAATATGCAGAACAAAATTTATTATTTTAACCATCTCGAAGTATACAAATCAGTGGCAGTAAGTACATTTGTACTGTTGTGTGATCACTAGTACTATCCATCTCCAGAACTTTTTCATCATCCTAAACTGAAACTTTGTGCCCATTAAACAGTAGCTTTTCAGGGGCACGTGGGTGGCTCAGTGGGTTAAGCCTCTGCCTTTGGTTTAGGTCATGATCCCAGGGTCCTGGGACTGAGCCCTGCATCCCCTGCATTGAGGATAGGCCTCTCTGCCTACTTGTGATCTCTCTCTCTGTCAAATAAATACGATCTTAAAAACAAACAAAAAACAGTAACTCTTCATTCCCCTTCTCTCAAGCCCTTGGTAGCCACTATTTTATTTTCTCTCTCTATGAATTTGCCTATTCTGATTTCTGTGCCTCTCCCAGTTGGATGGAGGCCACCAAACGTGGGGCAGTCCTATCAGGTGGAGGCTGGTGGTGAAAGAATTCACACAAGGCAGGGAGGTAGAAATTTACTGAAAAACACCACAATGAAGTGGTGGGAAGGACAGCAAAACAGAGTCTGTCTGCAGTGGTGGGGGGCTGTAGTTAAAAAGGGAAGGTGAGAGAGCATGGGAATACATGGAATTTTCCTTTTTTGGTAACTGTGTCTGGATCTAAGTAACCCATCATTCAGCTAGGGCTTATGGCTATTTTGAGGTGGGTCACCTACTGGGCATGTTTGTATCAGCCAGAGGATTGGGGGTCATTGCAGGCCCTCCTATGTTATTCAGGTTTCCATAGTTCAGATTGGTTGCTAAAAGTGTCCTCTAAAGTTTCCTCATATAATTGAATCATATAAAATTTGTCCTTTCCTGTCTGACTTCTTAACTTGGCATAATATTTTTAAAGTTCATCCATGCTGTAACAGGTGTTAAAAGTTTTGTTCCTTTTTAAGGCTGAATAATATTCCATCACATGTATATACCATGTTAAAAATTCATTCATGCATCAGTGATTTGGGTCATTTTTACCTTTTGGCTAATGTCAATAATGCTATGAACAGGGGTATAGAGTATCTGTTCATCCCTGTTCTCTGTCCAAAGGCCTCTTCTTTCTGCCTCCACTATTACCCATCTCCTTCAATATCCTACCCTAGGTAGCACTCAGTACTCGGTTTTGATGACTACTCGGTTTTGAAGACAAAGTACGAATGGTTTAGCCAAAACATTAAGAAATGTGTGGGGGCACCTGGGTGGCTCAGTGGGTTAAAGCCTCTGCTTTCAGCTCAGGTCATGATCCCAGGGTTCTGGGATCGAGCCCCACATCGGGCTCTCTGCTCCGCGGAGAACCTGCTTCTTCCTCTCTCTCCCTGCCTGCCTCTCTTGCCTACTTGTGATCTGTCTGTCAAATAAATAAAATCTTTAAAAAAAAAAAAAAAAAAAGAAATGTGTGGAAATTTGGAAGTGTAAAGACAAACAATCTGGCCTTTGGTCTTCGCTCCAGGAGACTGAGGGGTGTGTGTGGGGGTGGGAGTGGGGGCTGTGGGGCAGGTAATGCAGATTTGAGAAAATGCACTTTCTTCTTGGCTCATTCATTAAATGATCCAATTGTTCTAGCCTTAAAATAGAGATCTTTAACTCCCATTTTGTGCATAACACTTGCCACCTTGTACTGGGATTCCTTTTAGTTTTTTAGCTATCCTCGTGACCAGTGGGATTCAGGTTTTGAGGGATTGAAGCATATACATCTATGCCCTTAAAAAAGTCACAAAATAAATACGTAGGACAAAAAAAAAAATCACAGCAAATTACTGGAGACTTGGGAGATCCAGATTCCTCTACTGAAACCTCTCCAACCTGTTTATCAGAAATTCTTATTATAGGGATGCCTGGGTGGCTCAGTTGGTTGGGCAGCTGCCTTCGGCTCAGGTCATGATCCCAGCGTCCTGGGATTGAGTCCCACGTCGGGCTCCTTGCTCGGCAGGGAGCCTGCTTCTCCCTCTGACTCTGCCTGCCACTCTGTCTGCCTGTGCTCGCTCTCTCGTGCTCTCTCTCTCTCTCTGATAAATAAATAAAAAATCTTAAAAAAAAAAAAAGAAATTCTTATTATATAGGAGTTTCTTTCCAAAGGCAAGCAGGCTTCCTGTTTGCTCCTGGAACACTCTTAAGTGAGGGGCCCTAAAGATTCAAGATTCTTTAGCCTGGAGTAATCCTGTCACTGGCCGGTCTGGGCTGACCTAGGAAGCCTGTCATCCATCTGTATCTCTTGCATTCAGCTCAGGACAGGTGCTTGGAACGTGCTGGGGATTTCAAGGTTTAAGTATTGTTGGCCCCTCTGTCGGCTCTAAGGACGCAAAAGTCTTAAGAGAACGGTGAGGCAAGCTGAGTGAAAAAAAAAACAAACCTCGGCGGTGGGACCGAGAGGATTCCTGCCCTCTGCTGGAGTGGGCGCTGTCTTGGACCTTCGACAGAGCCCCTACCTAAGGCCCTCCTCTGGACCACATTTCAAGGGCGGCCTTGTCCTCTACCGGCGGACCTACCCCGTAGGGACCACAGGGGAGGACGCTCCGGACTTTGAAGACTAGCTTGCGCTTCCATGTTGGTAGCGCAACACAAATGGGGGCGCAAGAGGTCCTATCACCGGAAGTTTCTTTGATAAAGAGAAACGGCGGAAGTAGGCCAATGGCGCCTCTTCAGTATTTTGCCTCAACCTGGCTTTCCCGCTTTCTTCTGTAAGGCGAGGCGCCTCACTGCTTTTTGCCGCCGTGGAGAGTCGCTGCGAGAGCTCCGTGCGCAGACTCAATTGGCCTCCCAACCATCTTTCAACCGCTGAGCCCCTTCCGAGCTTCTACTGCCTAAACGTGACGTACGCTTGTCGTAACTGGGGGCGGAACCTCAGAGGGAGACTGAGCCGAGGTCTCGCGAGAACCTTCCTTTCCTTCTCAGTTCTCGCGCTACTGTTTTAGTCTCGTCGCGACGAGATCTTTCGAGATCTTCTCCGCCCCCGCTACCGGCGCCCCTTCTGCGGCCGCTGAGCCGGAGCCGGCCTGAGCAGCGCTCTCCGCTGCCGCTCCCTTACCAGGGACTTAGGCGCCCGCGAGGACTACCTCGCGTACTCCGCTAGCCCCGGCCCCTCGACCCCCCGGCCCTCCGGCCCACGCGGCCCTCACTCCGCGCGCCACCTACGCCGGGGTCCGTGTCTTGTTTCGCCGGCCGGACCTGGGCTCGAGCCCGAACTGTAGCCGGCGCCATGTCGGTGGTGGGCATAGATCTGGGCTTCCAGAGCTGTTACGTCGCTGTGGCCCGCGCCGGCGGCATCGAGACGATAGCTAATGAGTACAGCGACCGCTGCACGCCGTGAGTGTGGGCCAGTCCGGCCGCGTGCACGGGGTGGGGGGTGGGGTGGGGATGTAGCACTTGTCTGGTCTCCGACCCTCGCGGCTTGGGGAACGCGAGCCGGGGAGTCATCTCTGTTTGGAGCCGAGGGCCCAGTGGGTAAGAGCCCCCCGCTGGGTGTCAGGTCACTAGTGGCTGCGACTCCCCGTGAGGGTCTGCACCAGCGGCAAGTCCTTTACCCGGTGGCCTGCGGGTTGAGTGAGGGCTCTGAGCTGGTACTCGTACCAGCAGAGGGCATGGGTAGGAGCTGGAGGGAAGGCAGGCCTGAGATATATAGTGTACCGAGTTCTTGTTTTAGAGGGCAGAGACCAGGCCCAGGGCGTACTGCCGTTTTTTCAGCCTACGACAGAGTTCGGACCTTTGCACACAGTAGGCGCCTAATAAGTTAGTTGAATTAAACGGGTTCTGGCGTTTGCTGGCCGCCTGAAGGTGGAGCGGCCAGAATCCCACGTGAATGGGGGCGGGGCAGCACCCGGAAGAGAGGGAGCCGTATCACCGGAGAGAGGTTCGTCCTCCGCGTGGAAGGCACAGCTACCAGAAAAGTACTTAATAAAGTCAGTGTCGTCTTGATGCTTTTGCGCTCACGTTGGTTTTTCACATCGTTTCAGTATGTTGAGCTATGTTGTGTCATTCTCTCCTTTTATTCTCTGCACGTCCACATCTAACAGCGTTCCACTTTCACAGTTAATACATTCCAACCAGGGTGTTGGCCGCAATTGTTAATGAATGACTCAGGGGCTCACTTTGACTTCTAGAACCTATAGTAAGTTAAGGGACCAGTATAGACACAGCTCTAAAAAGTCATGACTCACTCAGGCCTCTCCTTGGGTAGAGTATGCTTTTTGACTGTAGAGGTACTTTTCAATCCATTATCCTCTTTTGGGGCAAAATCTTTTAAAAAGCTTATTTTCTAGGTTCTCTTATTTGCCACGTGGCCCTTCCAAGGGCTTCTGTTCAAAGGCCCATTTTTTTCCCCCATAACTTTGGTCACCCTTCCCGCACATGGGTAGCTAAACTAGATTGCTCCCTCCAGTGAACTTGCTGCTCAAAGACTCAAAACATTTTCCTTCCACTTGTAAAATTTTTGCCCCTTATTTAGACCTGGACCAGGTGCTTCCCTGAAAATTCATCTTCCATACTTAAATGGGGTTTGATGTCCCTTTCTCAATTCATAGTTGTTTTTTTTTTTTTTTTTGAGATTTTATTTATTTGACAGAGATCACAAGTAGGCAGAGAGGCAGGAGAGAGAGGGGGGAAGCAGGCTCTCCCCTGAGCAGAGAGCCCAGTGCTGGGCTCCATCCCAGGACCCTGGGCTCATGACCTGAGCCGAAGGCAGAGGCTTTAACCCATTGAGCCACCCAGTCACCCCTCAATTAGTTTATAGTTTTATTGAGAGAGAATTCACATAATGTATAGGCAACCCATTTAAAGCGTACAGTTTGTTTTCAGTGTAGTCACAAAACTGCAGCTATGTCCCACAATCAATTTAAAAACTTTTTCTCAGTCCAAAAGAAATCCTGTACTCATTAGCTGTTACTTATCAGTTCCCCCATATTTATAGTTTATTTTATTTTTTAACAGATTTTATTTATTTGGTAGCAAGACAGCGAGAGAGGGAATACAGGCAGGGGGAGTGGGAGAGGGAGAAGCAGGCTTCCCGCTGAACAGGGAGCCCGATGCAGGGCTGGATCCCAGGATCCTGGGATTATGACTTGAGCTGAAGGTAGACACTTAATGACTGAGCCACCCAGGCACCCCATATTTACAGTTTTTTTTTTTTTTAAAGATTTTATTTATTTGAGAGACTGCGCATTAGAGGGGAGAGGGTCAGAGGGAGAAGCTGACTCCCTGTGGAGCTGGGAGCCCTATGGGGGACTCGATCCCGCGACTCCAGGATCATGACCTGAGCCAAAGGCAGTTGATTCACCAACTGAACCACTCAGGCACCCATATTTATAGTTTTTAATAGTGGGTTTTATATTCTAATTTGTAATTCCAGAGAAGGTATAGTATACTGAGTTTTTTTAAGCATTGAAGGTTGTTTTTGAGCATTAATTTTTTTAAGCATTAATTTTCCATTTGATATTGTCTTCCTCTCCAGATTCAGCTTTTCTTCATTTGTAAAGATAGTCTTCATCAAGAAATCAAAAAGGGTGGTGCACTGAGTAAGGCATTTAACTTTTTGATCCTTTCCTGCCTACATTTGAATTTGCATCCAAAGGGAAGGGAATTCTCAATATTAGATCTAACAGTGTTTTTATTTTCTGTTATGTTCAGTTTTCTTTTTAAGATAAACAGCAGCTACATCAGTTTATCGTGAATTCAATAAAAAAAAATTAATCTTTCCAAATTGGAGTTAAATTTGCCTCAGTGACTAGGTGATGGGTGACTGGATACATTATAAAGTTGTGATAAGACTACCATTTAGGGGCACCTGGGTGGCTCAGTGGGTTAAAGCCTCTGCCTTCGGCTCAGGTCATGATCCCAGGGTTCTGGGATCAAGCCCGGAATGGGGCTCTCTGCTCAGTGGGGAGCCTGTTTCCCTCTCTGCCGGCTTGTGATCTCTGTCAAATTGTCAAATAAATAAATACAGTCTTCTTTTTTTTTAAAGTGCCATTTAAATACTCTAAGTGTATTTTCTTTTTATAGTTTTCCCTTATTTTATATTTTCCAAGAACTTCAAGGGATACCATACACTGAAGTAATTTTTGAACTATGGTTTTGATTATCTTAAATTTCATTCTTGGAGTCCCTAAGTAGGAGATAGGAATGGGAAGGTTGATTTTTGTAGTAGTCTCAGAATAGTGGATTTTGGTTTCAGGTACACAGAGACTATGATGTGGGTTTGCTTTAGTGTCATAGTGGAAATGAGATTCTGTTTCTGGAGGGTCGGCTATGATGGGAGTACCTTATTTCAAATTGTGGCTGTAACAGTATTTGGATTCAGCTTTTGAGGATCCAGTTGACTCTTGTCCAGAAGAGACCCTTACTTTTCACCAATAACAGGCTTTCTTTATTTTATTTTATTTTTTTAAAGATCTTATTTATTTATTTTGACAGAGAAATCACAAGTAGGCAGAGGCAGGCAGAGAGAGGGGAGAAGCGGGCTCCCCGCTGAGCAGAGAGCCGGATATGGGGCTCCATCCCAGGACCCTGAGATCATGACCTGAACTAAAGGCAGAGGCTTAACCCGCTGAGCCCCCCAGGCACCCCGGCTTTCTTTATTTTAGCAACTACTGAGTGCCTCCAGAATGCTAGCCATTGTGCTAAGCACTGGAGGTACTCTGAACAAATAAGATGCTGCCATCATGTACATGGGTACTGGAGAAGAAGCCAGATGCTAAACAAACATGTAATTACTAACTGGTAAAGGTCCAGATGGGAAAGTACAGAATATGATGATTGGGGGACTAATTTAAATTGGATGTATGATGGAGATGAAAGGTGGTCTTAAGTGCCGTTTAAGTTAAGACCTGGAGCATGAGTAGAAATTTACGTGGAGGTGGTGTGTGGGTCTAAGGAAGAGCTGATTAAGGAAGGAGGAACAGCAAGTGAGGAAGACCTGAGGCATTCACACTTGACTGAGAATATCATAACTACTCTTTTTTTAAAAAAAATATTTATTTGACAGAGAGAGATCACAAGTAGGCAGAGAGGCAGGCAGAGAGAGAGAGAGAGAGAGAAGGAAGCAGGCTCCCTGCCTAGCAGAGAGCCTGATGCGGGGCTCGATCCTGAGCTGAAGGCAGAGGCTTAACCCACGGGAGCCACCCAGGCGCCCCTCATAACTACTCTTGAGCCACTTGCAAGAAAGGTGTGAGGATTGGAGAGGAGTTAGGCAGGACTTTGTAAATTATGGTAAGGATTTCTATTTAGGTGCAATCGGAGTTGATCCAGTTTAAATTTTAAAAAATATAATTGGCTTTTTTTTTTTGTGGAGAATGGGTTTATCTGAGAAGGGGAAGAGAAGAAGTAGGGTGTTGCTTAGCTTAAGGCAGTATTTAGTCTATGTGGGAGTTAATGTTCTCTACTAGTGTAGTAGCATGGGAGGGAAGTGTGGGCGGTTCTGAGATAAACTTTGGAGTAGGAGCATCCATGTTGATGAATTTGATCATAGGCTTTGGGATCAGATGAGAATCCTATTTTTATATTTAGTGGGATTATTATAGTAGAAGGGGTACAACCTTAAAGCTTTGGAATGAAAGTGTTAATGGAGTGCCAAACATTACTGAAGGATTGGGCTCTACTTTCCAAAAAGAAATGAATTACTTACGAAATAATTTCTGTGTGTGAATTGTTTATATTACTATTTTCATGGACTTAGTTCTTAATAAAACAGTATATTAGGAGGGGCGCCTGGGTGGCTCAGTGGGTTAAAGCCTCTGCCTTTGGCTCAGGTCATGATCCCAGAGTCCTGGGATGGAGCCCAGAGCCTCACATTGGGCTCTCTGCTCAGCAGGGAGCCTGCTTCCTCCTCTTTCTGCCTGCTTCTCTGCCTACTTGTGATCTCTGTCAAATAAATAAATAAAATCTTTAAAAAACAAAAAAACCCAGTATATTAGGAATTTGAAGAGATGAAAATGTCTATTATTAGCTACCTTTGAGAGAACAGAAGCTTAAAGTACGTACTTTAACTGGAAGAGTAACATCTTCTATTTATTTATTTTTTTAATTTTTAATTTTCTTTAAAGATTTTACCCATTTATTTGACAGAGATCACAAGTTGGCAGAGAGGCAGGCAGAGAGAGAGGGGGAGGCAGGCTTCCCACTGAGCAGAGAGCCCTATGCTGGGCTTGATCCCAGGACTCTGGGATCATGTCTTGAGCCGAAGGCAGAGGCTTTAACCCACTAAGCCACACAGGTGCCCCTGGAAGATTAACATCTGATACCTAACTTGTGCAAGAAAAGTATTCCTGTGAAGTAAATATTTTTACATGCTGTATAGAGCTAAGTACAGCAGTAGGTTTTGAGTTTTTTGGATTCAAAGAAAAGGAAAGTTGATTTGTTGACTAAAGTTTGGATTGCTTACACCATTTTCCTTCATATGTCTAATTGTAGAAGTTATGAAAGTAGTTCCTTAGAATCATTTAAGAGCTAAAATACAATCTTGAATGCAAAATTGGTAGACTAATCGACAGGAACTTTGTCATTAGGTTCTTTTTATTTATTTATTTATTTATTTTTTGGTCAGAGAGAGAGGGAGAGTGAGAGAGCGAGCACAGGCAGAGTGGCAGGCAGAGGCAGAGGGAGAAGCAGGCTCCCCGCGGAGCAAGGAGCCCGATGTGGGACTCGATCCCAGGACGCTGGGATCATGACCTGAGCCGAAGGCTGTTGCTCAACCAACTGAGCCACCCAGGCGTCCCTGTCATTAGGTTCTTAATTAGATTTCCTAAATTCAAACATTTTTTTCTTGACTTAGTTGTTCTAACAGTAAAAACACTAAAGTGCTGAAGTTTCTTGTCTTTCTCATTTTTGCTGTTTGTTGTGTATACTTGTGTACCTTTTTCCAGACTTCTAATATATATGGTAGTGGGTGGGTATGTTTAAACAAACAGGAATATACTATATTTTGTAAATTTTCTTTATATTTTAGACTTCTTTCAGAGCCAGTAAATATGAACCTACCTTCTTAAATGTGTAATATTCTTTATTATGGCTGTAACTTTTTTTTTCCCCCCAACAGGTTATTTCTAACTTTTGTAATTACAGATTGTTAGTTGAACAGTAGTCTTTTATACTTGGGTTTACTTGTTAATATTTTTATTTCTGTTGGATAGAGCTTGACGTGAATTTGCTAGGGCAAAGGATATACAGTTGACCCTGTACATCATTGTGGGGTTTGGGACGCTGACTTCTGTGCAGTTGGAAACCTGTGTATAAAAACTTTTGATTCCAAAAAACTGAACCACCAGTATCCTGCTGTTGATCAGAAAGAAGCCTTACTGACAGTGTAAATGGTCGATTAACACGTATTCTGTATATGTATCCTATCCTGTATTCTTAAGAGTAAGCTAGAGAAAGAATGTTACTAAAATCATAAGAAAGACATTTATACTATTGTTTATACTGGAAAATCCATGCATAAGTGGACCCACACATCTCAAACCTGTATTGTTCAGGGGTCAACTCTATGTTCTTAAAGTTCTATTGCCAGGGTACTTTACACAAATTTAAGGGGTTAATTTATAACAGGAAGATAAGTGATTCCCTGGGCATAGTGAAGATTATAATGAGTTAACACTATATAAGGTGTTTAGGAAAACCTGGACACAGTATATATTGCCCAAATATTTTCTAATATTGCTGTTACTACCTTTTTGTATTATTTTTATTAATCCTCCTCATTAATAGACTATATGTTGGGATAATAAAATGAAAAGTATTGAAATTAGCCTGAAGAGGTCATAATTTATAGCTTTTATTTATTTTTATTATTATTATTTTTTTAAAAATTTATTTATTTGACAGAGGCCACAAGTAGGCAGAGAGGCAGACAGAGAGAGAGGGGAAAGCAGGCTCCCCACTGAGCAGAGAGCCCAATGCGGGGCTCGATCCCAGGACCCTGAGATCATGACCTGAGCTGAAGGCAGTGGCTTAACCCACTGAGCCACCCAGTCACCCCTAAAAGAATATATATTTTTTTAATTTACATATTTGACAGAGATCACAAGTAGGCAGGGAGGTAGGCTCTCCACCAAGCAGAGAGCCTGATGCGGGGATCGATCCCAGGGCCCTGAAACCATGACTTGAGCCGAAGGCAGAAGCTTAACCCACAAGCCACCCAGGCACTCCTATAGCTTTTAATATGCAGATCTTACTGATTAGAGAATTTGGTGTTCTTTAGGAACTGTGTATTTTTTTTTTTTTTTTAAGATTTTATTTATTTATTTGACAGAGATTACAAGTAGGCAAGAGAGGCAGGCAGGGAGAGAGAGGAGGAAGCAGGCTCTCCGGGGAGCAGAGAGCCTGATGCGGGGCTCGATCCCAGGACCCTGAGATCATGACCTGAGCCGAAAGCAGAGGCTTTAACCCACTGAGCCACCCAGGCGCCCCAGGAACTGTGTATTGTTAAGTGTGAGTTGTTTGGTCTGTTTGATAGTTTTCTGGGGGTACTTTGTAGCTCAGGGGTAAGGAAGTATGCAGAGGATACTCTGACTAATGTAATCTTTTCCATGCCAGTTTTGCTTAAATCTTTTATTTGATAGTCTCAGTATTCTTCTGGGTTCTCTGATAAACTCATTTTCTTGTATCGGTTAAGAACGAGAACTAGAGCAGCAGCTGTTCTGAATGTTCCAAGAGCAGTTCTACACATTCTTAAAAACGTGAAGCTGTGCCTGTTAAGGATCTGTGTTGATTGCAGCTGTTCATAACATCCCATTAGAATGTGCATAAATATTTGGTCAGTAGTATCTCTTACCCGTGAAAGGGAGAACAGTGTTATTCTCTGGCCTAAAAAGATTATTTCTAGGGCTTACAGATTACAACAGGGGAGTCTTGAACTTAATTTAAATTAGCTTCCTGTAATACCAGCCTGTATTTGGAAGTGGAGGGAAAGTCATGCCAGTCAGGTAGCAAGTGTCTGTTTTTAACAGCATTGACTTGGAATTGTGTGGCATAGAGAGGAAGTGTAAGGTAAAAAGATTCCTGCTGTCTGGAGATAGAACCATTCTAGGTGGAAATATGAGTTATATAAAGCAGTGTTAAATAGAATAAGAACAGTCATGGATGGGTTATTAAGTACAGACTGAAAGTGTCAGTGTGGAGGAGAGTGATAAGGAGTGCCCGTGGGGAGGGAGGGGAGTGATGAGGAAAGGCAGGGGTGGGACTTGAACACACAGGATTAAAATACATGGATGAAAGATTTGGGATGGTCTAAGTGAAGGTATAGAAGTAGGAATAAATCTAATTGGTTTGCTAGGCAGTACAAAAATAGGTATATATGGGATTTGGAGTCTGGTAGTCCTGATTTTGAATCTTGGATGCTTATATTTACCAGTTATTTTTCTGGATGCATTAACTTGGCTTGAATCAGATCTTCATTTATAAAATTAGACAATAATAGTTCTTATCTCTGAGTATTTGGGAAAATCAAGCATAGGTTGCTAAGCACATACGGCGTATGAAAGGTGTGGGAGCTTGACCTGCTTGGTTGAAAGAGAGGCTTCCTGCCATAAAGATTGGATGCAGGCTATGTGCACATTTTTAAAGTTGCTGGTGAGTGGGGAGTAGTAGATAAGTTTATTATCTTGTTCCATGTAAAAATCCTAGTGGAGTAATTCAGCCATTGAAGATGTTTTGATCATTTTTTTAAAAGATTTTATTTATTTATTTGATAGAGAGAGGTACAGTGAGAGAGGGAACACAGCAGGGGGAGTGGGAGAGGGAGAGGGAGAAGCAGGCCTCCTACTGGGCAGGGAGCCAGATGCGGGGCTTGATCCCTGGACCTTGGGATCATGACCTGAGCTGAAGGCAGACACTTAATGACTGAGCCATGCAGGCACCCCTCAGATTGTATGTTGAGGAGACACAAACTGAATTGAGGGTATTTAGCTTATTATTACTTTTTTAAGGATTTATTATATTTATTAGAATAACATAGGACTATTTACTTAAATGCTTATGGTGGCCATCCATGGTGGGGGTGGTGGTTGTGGAATTACAGATAATGTTTCTTTTCTTTGTCTTATTTTTGTTTTCTAATTTTCTGCAAAGAGCTTATACTAACTGGAAAGCACTGGCCTAGATTCTAAAATGGGCTCTAATATTTGACTTCATCTTTTGGCCTTTCTTCACATTTAAATATTAGGTTTTCTTATGTAAAGCTTTTATTTTTAAAAACCCCTCAATTTGTATTGTTTGACATATTGACCCTCATTCAATTGTTCTTTGTGAATGAAAGGACTTTTATTCCTCATGGGTAGATGATTTTGAAGATGGTGGACTGGATTTTAATGGATAGTTTGAGGAGGTGAAGCAGAACTTTCATGGCAAACTAGTTAGTATATTTTTGTATGAAACTCAGACCAGGGCTTCAGTGGCGCAATAATAATGGCTAGTATTTTATTTTATTATTTATGATGTGCCAGTCTCTGATATAAACCTTTTAAAAGGGGATCAACATAGGCCACCTTGGTGGCTCAGTTAAGTGTTCAACTCTTGATTTCACCTCAGGTCACAATCTCAGGGCTTCTATAATTTGAACTGAGACAAACTTATTTTGCTCTTCAAGATGTTCAGAGCAGTTCTTACTACTGTGTTGGGCTCAGTGCTGGGCATGGAGCCTGCTTAAGATTTTCTCTCCCTTTCCCTCTGACCCAAACCTGCTCTAAAAAAATATATGTATATATATAGTAGAAGTGGATCAACACATTTAAAATTTTTTTTTAAGATTTTATTTACTTGACAGAGACAGAGATCACAAGTACGCAAAGAGGTTAGGCAGAGGGACGCCTGGGTAGCTCAGTTGGTTAAGCGGCTGCCTTCCGCTCAGGTCATGATCCCAGCGTCCTGGGATCAAGTCCCACATCGGGCTCCTTGCTCGGCGGAGAGCCTGCTTCTCCCTCTGTCTCTGCCTGCCACTCTGTCTGCCTGTGCTCGTGCGCTCTCTCTCCGTCTCTCTCTGACAAATAAATAAATTTAAAAAAAAATTAAAAAAAAAAAGAGGTAGGCAGAGATAGAGGAGGAAGCAGGCTCTCTGCTCAGCAGGGACCCTGATGCTGGGCTCGATCCCAGGACCCTGAGATCATGACCTGAGCTGAAGGCAGAGGTTTTAACCCACTGAGCCACCCAGGCGCCCCAACACATTTAATTTTTATAGGAGGTATATGACGTAGGTGCTGTAATTTCCCCCATTTTGTTTATTTTTATTTTTTTTCCTGGTCTGCATTCAAATCCCTGGTTTATTCAACACAGTCCTTTCAGACAAAACAAAGTGTACACACAGCAGTGCCTAAAATGCTAGAAGTTTATGACTCAAAACAAAAAATTTATAGTATTGACTGTACAGTGAAAGCCAAAAAAGCAGTGTTCATATTGCCAATGTCACCTGCAAGACCCCCATGAAGAATAGCTGGAACAGAGGGGTCTGGGATGACCCTGCACAGCTGGTTCTCAACTTGCTCATCAATTTCAGAGAGAAAGGGAGACCTGGGATGTGGGTGTGTGTGCATGAGTACATGTAAAAATAGAACATTTTTGGTAACTAACACGCGGTGTTTAATCCTAGAGGTTGGAAGAGGATGGGGCCAGGAGAGCAGGGCCAGGCTAGCAGGAACAGCAGCTGCATTTTCCTGAGACACTTTCTCCTTTTACTTAGATACTCCGCAGACCGACAAGCAAGGCCATGATTAGGCCCCCAGACTAGACCCTGTACCTGCAGGCTGGGACCACACTGCTACCCTGTGTCCCTGCTGGCTTTTCTACTAAATTGACTCTAAGAAACTGAAAATATGGGAGCTTTCTAGCCAGAAAACCGGAGAGCATCTTTACAGGCTCAACCCCAAACCAGTAACACTCCTGCAGCTGGAACTTTGCTTTCAGAGAGTATGTCTCAGTTACTGTCTTCAAAGCTTTCTTGAGTGAGGAATTTGTTTCTTACCAAATCCTCCTTTGGCCAGAAAAGTGACCAGACTGAAGTGGATGAAATAGAAGTTACAGGACACAGAGCTTCCATGGCTCTATTTATCGGGAGGAATTGGAGCTGGAGTGGCTACTGTGGCAGCAGCCAGCGGGGTGACATTGCCCTGTGGACAGTGGGGCTGCCCCTCGGGGAACTCAGTCTTCTCATTGGTGGCAGCATTTTCCTTGGAGGGCTGCATTGCCTGGGCTACGGTGTAGGCCAGGGAGCCAGCACAGTGGTGATAGTGATCTTCTGGCCATTGGTTTGTCCTCCCATCCTTGTCCTTAAGCACCTTTTCGGCCTCATCTGTATCTTCTGACTCCACATGTGCATAGCCTTTAGACAGATGGGGTGGGGGAAGGGAGACATCCTTTTACAGGCATGTCAGTCCTGTTAATTTTCCCAGAGGCGGGGAAAATCTCCATGATGTGGTCCCTCCTCACATTCCTAGTGAGCCTCCTGATGTACACTTCGGCTGGTTTAGGGGAAGAAGTCCACTTTTTCCTTTCCTTTCATCTCTTTTGGGTGGTTTGGATTTGGAGCAGGAAAGCCCCCTGTTGTCATGCCAATACCCAGAGGTACTGGTTGAGCTAGAGGAGCTGCTGGAATTGGAAGTTGTAGGACATGCTGCAACTTCCTTAGCAGTTGGACACAGAAGAGGAGCTTGAGCCACTGCTCAAGCCTGTGCTGGTGCCAGAGATAGCGCTGGACTGGGACCTGGTGCTGCTGCCACCCCTGCAGGTGTTCTTTTTCTTTCGAGTTTTATCCCTGTCGCCATCCTTCTCACTTCACTCCTTGGGGGCCCCTTTCTCTTCAGCATGATCCTTGGACTTCTCATCAGAGTGATCTTTGTGTTTGATAGGAGAGGGAGCCATCTCCCCACCTTCTCCTCAGCTGCTAAGGCCGATGCCCTAATTTTCCCCATTTTAGAGTTGAGCGGATAGGATTTCAGAGAGATTAAGCAACAGAATTCACACTGCTAGAAAGGCAGAGAAAGGATTTGGACGGATTTATACTGATTCAACTCTTGACTGCCCGTGTATTCAAATCAGTAGTCGATGACAAAGTGGAAAAGCTAAGGATTTTCTTCAGTGCAGTAGGCTTACTGTTACAGAATTTTTTTTTTTAGAATTTGAGAATTGCTTTGTAGTGAAAGGAGATTGATGTTTTCTTATACAGTGTAAAGTGTGGACTTTCCCCATACTTTGCAGGAGTTATACTTTGTCTGAGGCCTTGTTTGTTGTATTGTGTGGTGAAGATGGACATTGCAGTAGTGGCAGTCGATTATTTTGTAAGAAGTGGTAACTGTAGTGTGTGTGTGTGTGTGTGTGTGTGTGTGTGTATGAGCCAAAACAGGATGAATACAATTGATTCTTGAATAATTTTGGGGTTATGGGGTTATGAGTGACAATCCCCTGCGTAGTTGAAAATCTACATGTAACTTGACTAACCAAAAACTTAACTGCTAAGAGTGTACTGTTGACTGGCAGCCTTACTGATAACAGAAACAATTGAATAACACGTTCTGTATATATATTATATACTATATTCTTATAATAAGAAAGAGAAAGTATAATATTTATAGTATGATATCACAAAATACCCATGTTACAAGTGGACCCCCACAATTCAAACCAGTGTTGAATTTGAACTGAGACAAACTTTTATTTAGCTTTTCAAGATGTACAAAGCAATTTTTACTACTGTTAAGGCAGATGTAGATTTACCAGACTTCAAGGGAGAATATTACCTAGAGCCACTCTGTACAGTAGAACATACATTGAGAAAGAGGTATTCTGCATCCAATTCTAATAAATTTTAAGAGATAAAAATGATTTGAGTTTTACTTTAGGGCCATTGGGAAGGCCTCACAAAGTGGGTAATCTTGCTAGAGAGTGAGTGAGATATAGAAGGACCAGAGCATTTCAGGTGGCAAAGGTGGTCTGAGCAAAGCAGGAGGATGGGAAGACTAAGTTGTGTTGGTTCACTGTGCCTGAGATGCAGGTGGAAAGTATGATTGGGGTTGGGATAGTAAGGGGCCTTAGGTTCCACAGTTAGGCATTCTCATGGACAGTTTTACTAAGAGAGGTCAAAATCATAGACTTCTTGTGTGCTTTTACAATATGTGGCTTTTTAGCTAAGGCTCAGAAAAGTTGCTTGCTATGGTGATGTCCTATTGAATGTAATGTTTCAGTAAGGTTTGGTGCTTAAATGTTTTTTTTCTCCCTCCGTAGGGCTTGCATTTCTTTTGGTCCTAAGAATCGTTCAATTGGAGCAGCAGCTAAAAGCCAGGTAGAGTTTTGTTTTTTATTTCCTAAAATGACTTATTTCTCTGCTTTGTCCATTTTTCCCTTCAGCAACCATTTCAGTGCCCATTATGTGTCTAATACGACAGTCGCTAGGTGAACAGCTGAGAAACAGGCCTCATCCCTAGTCTCCTATGCTTGAGTGAGAAGCACATAGCTTTTTCTTTTTTTTTTTTTAATTTTTTTTTAAATTTATTCATTTGACAGACAGAGATCACAAGTAGGCAGAGAAGCAGTCAGAGAGAGGTGGGGAAGCAGGCTCCCTGCTGAGCAGAGAGCCCGATGCGGGGCTTGATCCCAGGACCCTGGGATCATGACCTGAGCTGAAGGCAGAGGCTCTAACCAACTGAGCCACCCAGGCGCCCCAAGCACATAGCTTTTTATAGGTATAGGTACTATTAGATCATTAGCATAAGCAGGAGCCCCTGGTTGGCTTCCTTGGTTAAGCTTCTGACTCTTGATCTAGCTCAGGTCTTGGTCTCAGGGTCATGAGTTCAAACCTCATTTTGGAAGTTACATGTGCTCCCTTTATCCAAATATCACTGTTAGTATCTTAATGTATAACCTTTTGTACTCTTTCTACGGATTTAAATGCTTCCCCCACTCCAAAAGTGAGATCCTACCATATAGATACTTGTCTTCCAACTTTCTAAAACAATGCTACCCACTATATGGATATATCATTTATTTGCTCAGTCTTCTGTTAATTGACTGTCTAGGCTGTCTCCAGTCTTCTGCTGTTGTAAATAGTATTTGGTCACTGTCTTTTTACATTTATCTTTATGTACTTACTGTCTTTTTTTCCTGCAAAGTTCCTTCCACTAGAATTTCTGAATTGGTATTGCTACATTGACTCCTGGAAAGTTTGAATCACAAATTATGGTAAAACTGTAATTTTTAAAAGTTAAAGCTCATTTTATGTAAATGTTAATGAGAAGTTTAAGAACAGAAGAATACCTTCGTACATGTACAGTGACCTGTTTTTAATGGAGAGTTAGGATAAGCTGGGCTCTGGTGCCATCCCTGCCACTGTGGTCTGAACAAGTCTCTTATTCCTGACACTTCATATGTGAGCAGGCATCATGCAGAAAGGTGTAGTGCTAAAGAAAATGAAATTCAGAAGGAAACTTTGTGGAGTTAAAATGCTGCTAGTTTAATCTGAGGCTGTTGAATTTTTTTCCCTCCTAATTTAATTGCTCTTAGTCTTTTCACCCTGATTCTGATGTTCTTTATTTTTAGGTAATTTCCAATGCAAAAAACACAGTCCAAGGATTTAAAAGATTCCATGGCCGAGCATTCTCTGATCCATTTGTGGAAGCAGAAAAATCTAACCTTGCATATGATATTGTGCAGCTGCCCACTGGTTTAACAGGGATAAAGGTAAAGTCTAAAAGTGATGCCTTACAATTAAAATACAGTGTTTTATTATATCAGGTCAATATATATCTGTACCATTCTGAGTTCATGTTGTGAAAATGTTCACAAGTGTTTAGGAGAAGGTTGGGTAGGAAAGACCATTTGGCCTTTTTGAATGATCTGGATTTTGATTGGGAGCGATAGGTGGCACTGTTAAAATGGGTTGGATAGCAGGGTAGTGGTAGTTTGAAGATAACATTGTCATTGCTGCTTGTTATTGTTTACTGATGGATCAGTCTTTCTGGTGTGATTTTAGTGAATGACTTCTGGAATGCCATGCATAGAACGTAACACTTCACAGTTACTAACCAGATGTGTGGTCATACTCTTGACAGTAGTAGCACTTAGGTTGGAAAGAGGTGTTCTTTTGGGGAAAATGGAATTTAGCCTTTGCTATCTCTGGGACATCTAGAAGAGTTTGTGAAGCATGCAGCGAACTGATCCTACAAAAGAGGCAACTGAGATTAACAAGGGGGGATTTGGTGCTTGAGATACTGCATTTGGAAAAGTCAGGATTGTGGGACCAGGCTCAAAAGCCAAGAGCTGATGAGAATTGTGAGAAAAAGGTAGTGAGTTGTGCTATCGAGTACTCAGTTGAATTTAGAAGTGAAGTATTTTGATAACAGGAGAATGATGACTGACTGGGTTTCCTGAAGATATCTGTGGCAATAATCTCAGAACAGTTTGAATGGCTGGTAATGGATACATCTGGAGTACAGGAGAAGGAAAAGGGAAAAAAAGGAGGTAAGTAGATGGAGGATACTTATAGGCAGGAAAGAAATAGGATTAGGTATTGGCAGATTTAGTCTAAAGCATTGTAAGAGCCAAAGAAGGAAGAGATGAGGGAGAAGATCTGGGGAACAAGTAGATCTGAGTACAAGAGTGGAGGAATAGACTAAGAATTAAGCAGATAGCAGAGAAGAAGAGGCTCATGGGGAGGGGTGCTTTACCATCTTTATCATACAATAAAGTAAGGGACTACTAGATTCTGAATCTGAATAAATTAGGATTGGGCTCAGAAGTGAAGAGTTTAAGAGAAGGTGGTGTTCAGGTTCACTTGGAGCAGCTGCTGAGAGGAGAGAGTTACGTTTTCAGGTGTGGATTGTGTTTGGGGACTATGGGATGGGGCTTGTCCAAGCCAGACTTTGAGCATTTAAAGTTTGTAGCCCTTATCCAAGTTGCATACTTTTATGCAGGGTAGGATATCTTGAAGCTTTTTTCATTTATCCTCTCATTCAAGTATTTATTGGGTCAGGTTTGTTCTAAGTCTTGGGCCTACAGCAGTAAACAAAGTGACAAAAACTGTGACCTCAGGCTAGATTGGATCCTAATTTTGGAAATGATCCTAAAGTCAACATGGTAAACAAAGTAAAACCCACCTAGTAACCAGGTGGCAGAGTATCCACCACCAGACCTCTTTATGGAGGTGCAGTGTGGGCCATGGTGAGCTCTACAAGTTTCTGCACAAGGGATCTCAGTTTTTGTTGGTGGTCACAGCATACTGTTTACATAATGGTTCTTATCTTCAGGTATTGGTGTTTGATAAACATGTTAAAATGCTAAAAGTGACCTTCAAGTTGTTTTTGCTTCCCAGACTAGTGTTCTTCAGTTCTTTCTTGAGATACTGTTCTATTGATGATGTGTTAGACATGCTCATTTAGGCTTTTAGATCATGAAAAACTCAAATAAGTTTAAGTCCTTTTGTTGTTTTGTTGCAGGTGAAATATATGGAAGAAGAGCGAAATTTTACTACAGAGCAAGTGACTGCTATGCTTTTGTCCAAACTGAAGGAGACTGCAGAAAGTGTTCTTAAGAAGCCTGTTGTGGACTGTGTGGTTTCAGTGAGTTTGATCCCTGTGTTTTACTGGGGACTTAAGAAGTAGAGACAAGAATGTTGTCAGTTGCAAATAAAATTGCTTTTTGCCTTCGATTATAGAGATAAATATTTTAAGAATTCATCAAACTAGTCTTCCGTTTTCTTGAGTGTTCTTTTCTGCCCCCTAGTTTTTACTCAGCCCTTCTCTGTTTTCCTCAAAGGCTTACCTCAAAACCCACTGCCCCTGGATTCCTTTTAGTACCTCGCCTAGTGCCTGGCATGTGATAGCCACTTGTTTGTTGAATTAGTTGGATACTCACAATTAGAAACGTTGTTTTCTTCACTTCACTGTATTTTTGCTTGTCCTGTGTTTAGAACTAAAGGCAGGGCAGCAGTAGACTAATCTTGTCTTTTCCATATCCCCTTTTAAGATGAAAGCCTGACTCTATATAGTTTTATGCTTGTAGGACAGTGACATCCTTAGGAACTGTTGAAATTTGGGTGGATTTAGTAGCTTTGCTGTGGAATCTCCTGTCCTGCAGTTGTTAATATCTTACTTCCTTAATATCTTAGTTCCATGATCTTTTTTGTCTTTGTATTGGTGTATTCATTGGCAAAGGAAGGGCTGTTAGGTGACTTTTACCCTGCAGTCTGTTGTCAGGTAGATTCCTTTGTTCTTGGTTATTTAGTAAAGTGGAACTGACATTTGTTAGGAAGAATTTTGATTATGGATGTGTGCTATATTCTGGGGACGTAAGGAATAAAGGTGCTACTTTTCTTAAGAGCTCATATTTAATGCAGGCATTGTGTTTCTTAGGTGCATTTCTTTCTTTCCCTAACTATTGTATTTTCAAGTTTGTCCTCATTTCCCCCACCTAGTGCCCTAACTTTGATTCTCAGTTATGCTCAGTATAGAAGTAAAATTCACGTACAATGGCAGAATGCCCAAGTGGGTTTTCCAGCATTTGAGATCAAGTTAAAAGGTGATGTATTAAGTCTTGTGTTAGGGGTGACTCATGACTATACTGAATTTCAGTGACTTGTTGGGGAGAATTTGTAGAACTCAACATATTGCCATACCTATGGCTAAGATTTATTACAATGAGAAGATACAAAGCAGAATCAACAAAGGGAAAGGTACAAGGGCAGTTTCTGGAGGAAATCAGGCATAAACTTCTAAGAATCCCCTTCCAGGAGAGTCATACTAGATGCGCTTAATTCTTCAAGTTGTAGTAATACCTGACAAGTTCTGCCTGAGCCTAGGAGTCCAGGGTTTCTAACTGGAGGTCAGTCATGTAGGCACCTTGTGCCTAACCCATACCAAAATTCTAGACTCCCAGAAGGAAAGTAGCTATGTAGCATAAATTATATTGTACAAAAGTTTAGGTGTAGTGAGCCTCTCTTGTCTTTTAGGGAAAATTTTCTTTCAGTTTAGTGACCTGTTTATCATTTAAGTTCCTCAGTGCTGCAAAAGAGCTAACATTTTCATCAGGCCTCTCTAAGGATAGCTGCCTCTGGCCTCTATGCAAACTCTGTTGCACATTGACTACCCTAGCTCTTGGTTGTTATGGTATGTCTCATTGCTATATAAATAGAGCTTGGGGGTATTTTGATTTATTTATGAATTGATAATTGTTAAAACATAAACCTCATTTTTTTGCAAAGGTAATAGTAGCCCCAGTGTTCAAAAATCAAATGCATGTATGGGAAGCTTCAGCACCCTCTGGTTACCTAGAAGGAAGTTTTTTCTTCCCAGATGTTACTAATTTTATTACTTGGTTACACATCTTTCCAGACATTTTTTTGTATCCAAGTATATATGTATATGTATACTTTTTTAGTTCCATTTCTCTTTTGATCAATTTTAGACACTTTATCTTTTATATCTTTCTTAGTGGTAAAGAAGGGCTTTGTCTTTCCAGTGGCTGCAGAGTATTCCAGTTGATGCATGTACTGAAATCTCTTTAGTCTGTTTTTTTTTTTTTTAGATTATTTATTTATTTATTTGACAGAGACATAGCGAGAGAGGGAGCACAAGCAGAGGGAGTGGGAGAGGGAGAAGCAGGCTTCCCGCCGAACAGAGAGTCGGATGCGGGGTTCGATTGCAGAACCCTGGGATCATGACCTGAGCCAAAGGCAGATGCTTAATGACTGAGCCACCCAGGCGGCCCTCTTTAGTCTATTTTTGTTGGACCTGCGGTTGCTTCCTTTTTTTTTTTAGATTTACATATTTTATTTTATTTTTTAAAAAGATTTATTTGAGAGAGCGTGCATGTGAGTGGGAGGAGGAGCAGAGGGGGAGAGAATCTCTCAACGTGGTGGGGGGTGCAGACTCTCTGCTGAGTACAGAGCCCAGCATGGAGCTTGAGCACACAAACCCGAGTCCATGACCCGAGCTGAAATAAAGAGTCGTAAGGTAAACTGACTGAGCCACCCAGCTGCACCTCTCCTTTTTTTTTTAATTGTAAAGAATTTTTAAAAAAATTGCTTTTGCTTTGAATAAACTTTAACAGGTAAGATTTTGCTCTTATGTGATAAGTTTATAGGACTTAGTGGTTAAATTCCTAGAAGTACAATGCTAGGACAAAGGGTATATGTGTATTTGTGATTCTTGTTTTAAGATTTGTTTATTTATTTGTCAGCACTAGAGTACAGGCAGGGGGAGTGGCAGGCAGAGGGAGAAGTAGGCTCCCCATTGACCGAGGAGCCCAGTGCGGGACTCAGTCCCAGGACCCTGGGATCATAATCTGACCTGAGCTGAAAGCAGAGGCTTAACCAATTGAGCCGCACAGGGGTCCCATGTATTTGTAATTTTAACCACAGTTGTTTAATTGCCCTTTAAAGAATTCGTACTCACGCTTCTTCCTGCAGTGTATAGAGGACTTGTTGGATAACAGCCTCACCAGCACAGCTTATTGGGGTGTTAGCTAATTCTCTAATAGGTGAATAATGCTATGAAAGTATATGGCGTTTTAATGTTTCATTCTTTAGGTGAAGTTGAAAACATTTTAAATTTAAGAGCCCTTCTGCATTTCTTTCCTGTAAAACATTCCTATTTGCTCATTTTGAGTTTATGGGTCTACCTTTTGATTGGTGGTTCTTCATATATATTAGAGAGATTAGCTCTATCATTTTATGTTATGAGTTGCAAGTATTTATCCCATTTTTAAAAAATTTTTTATGAGTCAAATATATTAATCTTTATGAAAAACTATTTATAGTTGACATACAGTGTAACATTAGTTTCAGGGTACATCCTAGTGATTTGATAAGTTTATACATTATGCTGGGTTCACCACAGTGTAGTTACCATCTGTCTTGTTACATTGCTTTTCAAATATATTAATCTTTTCTCCTCCTTTTTTTCTTCTGTATTTTGTGTTATGTTTACGGAATTTCGTCCTACTCTGATGGTAAAGACTCCCTTTCTTTCTGGTACTCATCTTTTTTTTAACTGTTAAATCTTTGATTTGAAATGTATTTTGGTATGAGGTGTGCAGTAGGGACTATGGTACCTAATTTTTTCTCTATGTGGTTATCCATTTGTCCCAACACTACTTATTGAATATTCTGACTTTTCCCTACTGGTTTGAAATACTTCCTTGATCACATATGGAATAAATTGCTCTAGATATTTGAGGGCGTTTCTAGATTTTACTGTGTTTTGGCAGGTGTATCTTAAAGATTATTTATTTATTTATTTGATAGAGATTACAAGTAGAGAGGCAGGCAGGGAGAGAGAGGAGGAAGCAGGCTCCCTGCTGAGCAGAGAGCCTGATGTGGGGCTCGATCCCAGGACCCTGGGATCATGACCCGAGCCAAAGGCAGAGGCTTTAATCCACTGAGCCACCCAGGTGCCCCAAAGCATTCTTTTTTTTTTTTTTTTTAAGATTTTATTCATTTATTTGACAGAGATCACAAGCAGGCAGAAGGAGAAAGCAGAGCCCAGACACGGGGCTCGATCCCAGGACCCTGGGATTATGACCTGAGCCAAAGGCAGAGCCTTTAACCCACTGAGCCACCCAGGTGCCCCTTGGCAGGTGTATTTTAAATGAAGACTCCCTAATAAAAGAAACTTTCAAATCTTTTTGTAGGTACCTTGTTTCTATACTGATGCAGAAAGACGATCAGTGATGGATGCAACACAAATTGCTGGCCTTAATTGCCTTCGATTAATGAATGAAACAACTGCAGGTAACGGACTGTTAGCATCTGTGACTTGGTGAATGTTGAAATTTCTGCCATCTTAAAAACCCTGGGGTTTCTTGTTCTTTATTTTGCTTGCAGCACTTACACTTATGTGCCATAGTATTCTTGGATACTGTGTCACACATAAAGAATTTATCTGACCAGTGCTTTTTCTTTATCCACATAGCACTTACTTTGATACTTAATCACCTCCTCCTTTGGAAAGTAACAGTTACTGTGTATTCACAGTGTGTCAGTTTATAGATCAGCCTTTTCTCCAGCCCTTTATAAACATTTGAAAAATTTTTAAAGATTTTATTTATTTATGTGAAAGAGAGAATGAGCATGAGAAGTGGGAGGGTCAGAGGGAGAAGCAGACTCCCTGCAGAGCAGGGAGCCCGATATGGGACTCGATCCCGGGACTCCAGGATCATGACCGGAGCCAAAGGCAGTCGCTTAACCAACGGAGACACCCAGGTGTCCCTGTCCAGCCCTTTATTTTTTATTTTTTTAAGATTTTATTTATTTATTTGACAGATCACAAAGCAGGCTCCCTGCTGAGCAGAGAGCCCAATGTGGGACTCATCCCAGGACCCTGAGATCATGACCCAAGCCGAAGGCAGAGGGTTAATCCACTGAGCTACCCAGGCACCCTCTAGCCCTTTAATGGGCTGTAACTTGTAAAGCAACATCTCAGGGAGAGATATGTGGGATTGTTGAAATGGTGCAAGTGTATAACAAGGAAGTCCTGGAAAATATGTTTGGAAAAGTAGGGGAAGTAGTTGGGAAAAATTGTCAAAGTCATTGGAATGAGAAATTGGAAACGTTAAGGAGGTCTCAGTGAATGTCAACATTTAATTCTTTGAAGTAAGGGCTCCTCATGAATACATTATGCAAAGCATATGAAGAATTTGATTCTTTGTAAAACATAGCACATGATGTAGTCCTATTCACTGTATAATTTTTTTAACTTAAAGTGAATTTTTAATGTACTATTTAAATGTAATGTTACATTGAATTTAATATTTTTCTTATGTAGTTGCTCTTGCCTATGGAATCTATAAGCAAGATCTTCCTCCCCTAGAAGAGAAACCAAGAAATGTAGTTTTTGTAGACATGGGGCATTCTTCTTACCAAGTTTCTGTATGTGCGTTTAATAAAGGAAAACTTAAAGTAAGTATATTATTTCTGGAAAACTTTATTACATGTGTATGGTAATGAGGAATTTATGGGAGGTAGTTGAAAAAATAACTTAAAAAATTTGTTTCATTAATGGAAACTTGGCATGAGCCATCTAAACTAGAACCAGGTATGTAGAAGTAGGGTAGAAGTTGTAATTTTCAAGAGTTGGCATGGTGTGAAGCAAAGAGTATAAACCTTGAAGAAAAAGCTCTTAAGATTTCTGATTCTTATTTTTCTAGTCTATGATTTTTGGAAAATAATGTTTACCCTGCA
Organism: Mellivora capensis; assembly: GCA_004024625.1. Taxonomy (NCBI): domain Eukaryota; kingdom Metazoa; phylum Chordata; class Mammalia; order Carnivora; family Mustelidae; genus Mellivora; species Mellivora capensis. Next base: position 56,683 of record PISX010008302.1, on the reverse strand, counting down.
GGCTTATTAGGATTCTTTAACAGGTAGTCACTTTGTGTATTTTTTTTTTTATACTGAGGATTAAAGACAAAAGTATTGTTTTCTTGATCTTAAGGTTTTGAGTGTTCTGGGAAAAGAGTGTGGGGACTAAAACTTGAATGCCCAAAAAGAAGCCATCTGAGAGTGACATTCTAGATTTTTGGAAATCTTAGAGCTCTGGAGAAAACACTTTGACACCGAGAAGTCTAGCAGTGTTTAAGGCAAGGAGGGCTGAAGAGTTAACATGGTCACGTTTGAATTTGCTGGTATATGCCAACTCCATAATGGGATATAAAATCAGTTTTTTTTTTTTTTAAGATTTTATTCATTTATTTGACAGACAGATCACAAGTAGGCAGAGAGGCAGGCAGAGAGAGGAGAAAGCAGGCTCCCCACTGAGCAGAGAGCCCGATGTGGGGCTTGATCCCAGGACCCTGGGATCATGACCTGAGCCAAAGGCAGAGGCTTTAACCTACTGAGCCACCCAGGTGCCCCTATAAAATCAGTTCTTTTGCTGATTTTATCTAGAATTTGTTGAAGAACCAGTGAGTTTTTGAGTGTTTGCTTCAGTTACTAGGGTTGGGGATCCAGGTTTCTTTGTGCCAAGGCCTCAGTTGCCTCTCCTTCAGATTTGGGGATGGTAAGGAGGGTCTATCTGTCTCACAATACGTATTTGTTAGGTTTGGAGGCCATTTTGAGACTCTATTTATTACAGTCCTTTTATTTTGAAAACTAGACTTGGTTTCACTTTATATCTGATTTATATTGTTTCTAGTGTTTTTCTTTTTCCTTCTTTTTCTTTTTCCAATAAAAAGAAAATGAATCTTTGAGATGGTTGGAACTAACAGGTTCATGATTTTTACAGGTGTAAATACTTAAACATTTATCACTAATCACTTTATTTCTAAAGTCCATTGTATACTTTCACCTTTTTTTGTTTTGTTTTGTTTTGTTTTGTTTTGTTAAAGCTTTTATCTATTTGGGAGGGAGAGAGCACGCACAAGCAGGGGGAACCGAACCGGAGCCAGAGAGGGAGAAGCTCAACAGGGAGCCTCATGTGGGGCTTGATCCCAGAATCCTGGGATCACAACTGGAGCCAAAGGCAGACACTTAACTGAGCTATCCAGTATCCCTCACCTTTTTGAACAGAAGCTACTGGCCAGAATTAGCTTTGGCTTTGGGTCAGAATGATGTGTATTTGTGATTATTTGCCTCCCCCCACCCCCACCCAAATTGCCCTTTATTATCTCCTGTCATTTGTCAGTTTTGCAATTAAAATTTAATTCTAAAAATACTATGAAAACACCCCAAACTTGAAGGACATTTTTGTGGTAAAGCATTCACAATGTTAGTACTATGAATAGGATGCTGTATTTCATTTTAGTCTTTTGAAGAAAATAAATTAGACTGTAATCAGTTCTGTGTCCTGTTTTTTTCTTCACTTAATATATTAAAATTTCCCCATGACATTTAACATCTTTGAAGAGATTTTTTATATAATTTTTTCATAAGAATGTAATCATTTTATTTAGCCTACCTTCTATTATTGAATTGGATTAGATATAGTTTGCGTCTGATCTGCTCAGGATTTTTGGGTAATGGATAATCAGAGCTAATGAGACTTTTACAGGTTGCTGTGAATTAAGCATCTAGCATGCTAGACGCTTATTAATTCACAGCAACCTGTATTTTGTGACAGCAGTAAGACCAGAGCTATGTAATGACATGTTAATGCATTTGCCTTGGGTATTTAATTTTAGCTTATAGTCAGATGGGTGTAGTAGTAAGGGCTTGGATTTTGGAATTGAGGGGATTGGGTTTTGAATTGCACTTCTGTTACTTACTAGCTTTGTGACCTGCAGATTATCTGATCTGTTTGGGCCCATAGTATCATCTGTAAATTGGGGATTACAGTCTCTTTTCAGAGTGATAAAATGACAGGTGGAACATTTCCTTGTTTCAGCCTTAACGTGCGCAATCATAATTTATTAGTTAAATATATGTTGTGATAAAATTTTAAATTGGTTTATTTTTGAATTAACAATCATCTTTTTCCCTAAGGTTCTGGCCACTGCATTTGACACAACACTGGGAGGCAGAAAATTTGATGAGGTGTTAGTAAATCACTTCTGTGAAGAATTTGGGAAGAAATACAAGCTGGACATTAAGTCCAAAATTCGTGCATTATTACGACTGTCTCAAGAGTGTGAGAAACTCAAGAAATTGATGAGTGCAAATGCTTCAGACCTCCCTTTAAGCATCGAATGTTTTATGAATGATGTTGATGTATCTGGGACTATGAATAGGTAACTAGACCAGTATTTTGGTGTTAAACTGAACTGTGATTTTTTCTGCACTTTTATTAGCATTTATTTAGTTAAACATTGAAAGGATCGTGGTTTCTATAAGATAACTTCTTATAGGTAAAAATTAGAGACCATTCAGGATCCTGCTTTTTTAAAAAATTTATTTTTATTTCTTTTCAGTGTTCTAGAATTCATTGTTCATGCACCACACCCAGTGCTCCATGCAATACGTGCCCTCCTTACTACCCACCACCAGGCTTACCCGACCCCCATCCCTGTCCCCTCCAAAACCCTCAGTTTGTTTCTCAGAGTCCACAGTCTCTCATGGTTTGTCTCCCCCTCTGATTTCCCCCAACTCAGTTCTCCTCTCTACCCCTTCCATGTCCTCTGTGTTATTCCTTAAGTTTCACAAATAAGCGAAACCATATGATAATTGACTCTCCCTGCTTGACTTATTTCACTTAGCATCATCTCTTCTAGTCCCATCCATGTTGATACAAAAGTTGGATATTCAGGATCCTGCTTTTTATGTGAAGTTGGGTTTGATTATTCTAATAATGTGGACTAATCTTTTTGTTCTGATTACTCCAGTAAGTTGACAGGTACATGGATTACATGTGAGTTAGTAGTTTTAAAAAAAATCAAGGCGAGGTACTTTAATGCTGATAGTATTGGATTTGATTCAGTTGTTGATTCAGAAATTGGTGTTCTTGGGTAGTTCAGGGTCACTTGTGGGCAATAGCTCTTTTTGTACAGTGCTGCAAGAATTCTGGGTAATTGACATTTCATCCTGTCCTATCTTCAGAAACACCCAGAATGTTACTCTTGTCTTTTGGGTTCTTTGCATGATGAGAGTGGTAAGTTCTTTAGGATGTGAACTCTACTGGTAGAAATTTAGGCACAATTGATGGCTTGGTTGGGGAAGTATGGCCTCAGTTACCCTCAAAAAATTGAGATGAGGGACGCCTGGGTGGCTCAGTTGGTTAAGCGGCTGCCTTCGGCTCAGGTCATGATCCCAGCATCCTGGGATCGAGACCCACATCGGGCTCCTTGCTTGTCAGGGAGCCTCCTTCTCCCTCTGCCTCTGCCTGCCACTCTGTCTGCTTGTGCTCGCTCGCTCTCCCTCTCTCTCTGACAAATAAATTAAAAAAAAATTGAGATGAAATTGGAATTATATTGATGTGCCTAGTAACCACATTTGTAGTCCCCTTTCCTCTCCACTTGAAAGTGAGGGTTTTCATTTTTATTAAGCAGCAGTTGTGTGTGTATGTGTTAGGGAGACTGGGGGGTAGGGGAGTACCATTGTGTTTCTCAGAAATTGTTGGTGGAATGTTCTGTGATAATCAGAGCCAAGTAGGCATTTCTAAGTAGTTTTATACTTTTAAAAACTGGAAACAACCTCTATGCTGTTATTTTTACCAGTTGTACTTTATGTACATTGAGTGTAAAACTGTCATATCTTGTGCTCTAGTTTATAGTCTTCATATAGTCTGTAATGTTTACCAGCAGTCTTTTTTTTTTTTTTAATGAAACTGGATTATTTCTGACATTGTAGCCTTTTTTCTAATTAAATTTTTTGAGGTAAAATTTTACATTTTTTATTTTTGTGATTGTTATTTTTGAGGATTTTTTTTATTTAGAGCATGAGCAAGGGAGAGGGAGAAAAGCAGGGACCTGAGCCCTCACATACCATTTTAAAGTGAAAAACTGGGACGCCTGGGTGGCTGAGTCGGTTAAGCGTGTCTTCAGCTCAGGTCGTGATCCCAGGGTCCTCAGATCTAGTCCTGCATCATCCTGCATCGGATGCTGAGCAGGGAGCCTGCTTCTCCCTCTGCCTACTGCTCCCCCTGCTTGTGTGCCCTTTCTCTCTCTCTATCTCTGACAAATAAATAAATTCTTTAAAAAAAAGTGAAAAACTCTGGCATTAAAAAAAACAAAACAAAACACCCAAATTGGCAATTTTTAAAAAAGATTTTATTATTTATTTGACAGAAATCACAAGTAGGCAGAGAGAGAGGAGGAAGTGGGCTCCCCGCCAAGCAGAGAGCCCAATGCGGGGCTCAATCCCAAGACCCTGGGATCATGACCTGAGCTGAATGCAGAGGCTTTAATCCGCTGAGCCACCTAGGCGTCCCCACATTGGCATTTTTAATACATTTATGTTGTTGTGCAGTGACCGCTTCTGTCTAGTGACAAAACGTTTTCATCACTCCAAAGTAAAACCTCATAACCATTAAGCAGTTCCCTTGCCTCTTGTACCTGGCAACCACTATTTTTTAAAAATCTCTATGGATTTACCTATTCCAGATGTTTCACATAAATGGCATTATAACTGTGTTTTGCTTCGTTTGTTTCTGACCTCTTTCATTTAAACATTGTTTCCTAGCTTCATTCACATTGTAGCATGTGTTAGTGCTCTTTTGCTTTTTATGACATAATAATCTGTATGGAAAACATCACCTTTATTTTTTTTAAAAACTTGCATCAACTGATGGACCTTTGGGTTGTTTTCTACCTTTTGGCCTTGAGTAGTGCTTTTGTGACTAGTCATGAATAAGTATTTGTTTGACTCTTTTGTTTTCAGTTCTTTTTGGAATAAATGTAGGAGTGGAATTGCTGAGTCATACACTAATACTGTATTTAGTTTTTTAAGGAATTGCCAATTTATTTTCCTCAGCATTTGGACCATTTTACATTCTGATGAACAGTCTATAAGGGTTTCAGTCTCACCACATCTTTCCTGAGGCTTGTTATTTACTACTGCTTTATGTTAATGTATTTTCATCATTTTGATTGTTGGAACGAGCAATAGATTAAAAAAAAATGGCACATGTTAACCATGTAAAGTTCTCACATTTGACGACCATTTCTACATTTATACCTGGTTGGATAGAAATGACCTTAGCTCGTATTTTTCCCTTGGTTATCTTGTTTATTTCTTTGAAGTTTTTTTTTTTTTTTTTTAAGATTTTATTTATTTAGGACGCCTGGGTGGCTCAGTTGGTTGGACGACTGCCTTCGGCTCAGGTCATGATCCCGGAGTCCCGGGATCGAGTCCCACATCAGGCTCCCAGCTCCACGGGAAGTCTGCTTCTCCCTCTGACCTTCTCCTCGCTCATGCTCTCTCTCACTGCCTCTCTATCACAAATAAATAAATTAAAAAAAAAAAAAAGATTTTATTTATTTATTTGTCAGAGAGAGAGCACAAGCAGGCAGAGTGGCAGGCAGAGGCAGAGAGAGAAGCAGGCTCCCTGCTGAGCAAGGAGCCTGATGTGGGACTCCATCCCAGGACCCTACGACCAGGACCCTGGAACTATGCCTGAGCCAAAGGCAGCAGCTTAACTGACTGAGCCACCCAGGTGTCCCTAAAGTTTTTTTTTTTTTTTTTTTTAAAGATTTTATTTATTTATTTGACAGAGACCACAAGTAGGCAAGAGAGGAAGGCAGGGAGAGAGAGGAGGAAGCAGGCTCTCCGCGGAGCAGAGAGCCCGATGTGGGGCTCGATCCCAGGACTCTGGGATCATGACCTGAGCCGAAAGCAGAGGCTTTAACCCACTGAGCCACCCAGGCGCCCCCCCCCCCCCACTAAAGTTTTTTTTAAAGTAAACTCTGTACCCGCTGTGATGCTCAAACTTAGAACCCTGAGATCAAGAGTCACATGCTTCCCTGATTGAGCCAGCCAGGTGCCCCTTTACTTGATTATCTTAAATGGAGTAATAATATTCTTTTGGCATATAGCATTCCTGTTTAATTGTGACTGTACTTTTCAGTTATTTGTTATTTGTTCTTTTTGCCAGATGCCCCCATTTTTTTTCTTTTTTCTTTTCTGGAAAGTCTAATTTACCAGGATAAATTGGGTTTTGTTGCTGGTTGTTACTGATCTTTTTTCCCCAGGTATACAGTGTGTGTTTTCAGTATGTAGTTTCACAGCTATTTAAAAACCAAGGAAGTTTTCTTGAATTACATTGTTCAGTATTTGTTCTGTTCTTGTACTTTGATTTTATTCTTTCAACGCTCTTATGTAAGTAAGTATGTTGGATCTTTTTTGCTTGTGGTCTGTGGTCTGTATTTGTCGTTCTCTTTCCATTCATCCCTTTATGCCACTATTTGGGCTGTTTGTCCTTGTGTTATTTCTAGGTTATTTTTCATGTCTAACATTTGTTGTTTTATTTCTAATTCTTAGTTTTTCTAATTCTTTTGGCTCTTTCAATTTCTTTATCATTTTTTTGTTGCGATGCAATTCACATACCATAAAACATGTAAAACTTCAAGAATTCAGTGCTTTCAGTATACTCACAAGGTTGTACAACAAGGACCATGATCTAATTTTGGTATGTGTTCATCAGGCCAAAAAGAAACCTCGTATATCCATTAGCAGTCATCTCTACTCCTCCCACACTAATCTTAAGCAATTACTAATCTTCCTGTCTCAGTGGATTTGCGTAGTTAGTCTCATTTTTTTTGTTTTTTATTTTATTTATTTAAGATTTTATTTTGAGAGAGAGAGGACAGATTAGGGGAGGGACAAAGGAAGAGGGAGAAGCAGATTCCCTGCTGAGAAGGAAGCCCAATGTGGGGCTCCATCCCAGGACCCTAGGGGTCATGACTAGAGTCTGAAGGCAGATGCTTAACCAACTGAGCCACCCAGGCACCCATGGTTTTTTTGTTTTGTTTTGTTTTTTAAAGTAAGCTACCCCCCCAAAATGGGGCTCAACCTTATGACCTCAAGAACAAGAGTCATATGCTCTACTGACTGAGTCAGCTAGTCCCCTGTCTAGTCTCATTTTTATGTAAAATCTATAATATTGCTGAACCATTTTTAAAAAAAGTTTTACTTATGAGAGGGAGTGTGTCTCAGAGAGTGTCAGTGTGGAGAGAGGCAGAGGGAGGAGGAGAGAATCTTCAGGCAGACTGCTTACAGAGTATGGAGCTGATGTGGGTCTCGATCTCATGACCCTGAGATCATGACCTGAGCTAAAACTAAGAGTCAGACGGTCAACCGACTGAGCCACCTACACAGCCTGCCCCCCCCCCCCCCGCCTTTTCTGTTTTTTTATTATTCCTGAAATTTTAGACTGGAAGTGTGAAGAGTTTTTCCGAATTGAATGCTCCATAGTGCCCTCTTTTGTTTTTACAAAATGTTCTTGAAATGTCTTCTTAACCTTATGTTTTTCTTTATTCTGTCTTCTTTTGTCTCCAGTGTTCTCTTTGTTTCGGATTTTATCAGTAGTTCTTCCTCACTGTGGCCTTTTTTCTTGAAAAAAACTTTTTAAAGATTTTATTTATTTGACACAGAGATGGGGAGAGAGGGAATACAAGCAGGGGGAGTGGGAGAGGGAGAAGCAGGCTTCTGGCTGAGCAGGGAGCCTGATGCCCCTGGGATTGTGACCTGAGCTGAAGCCAGATGCTTAATGACTGAGCCACCCAGGCACCCCTGAAGGATTTAACTTGGTTACTGTAGAACATTTATTGGTTCCTATTCCACATGGTTCTTAATGTACCGCATTGAGGACCTTTTTTATATTCTCTTATTCTCTTGTTCTGGAGTATGCCAACTCCTCCTTGATTTCACCTGCTGTTTTCAAATTGGCCTTCTGACTTTTGGTTTATTTTTTCAGGTCCATTATATGTCCTGTTGTTTTCCTCTTGCTTCCTTTTGCACAGATACTGATACTTCGAAGGAATTGTATAATTATTGATGGTTTTTCTTTACCCATTTGTATTTTGGGGTTTGTGGCGAATACTGTGTTACCTGTTTTTGTTGTGTTGATGGGGTTTTGGTTTTGCTATTCTAGTTGCTGTGTATTTATTTGACAGGACATGAAGAGATTAAAAAACTGTACTGTTTGTATCCAAAATACACAGAGGTGATTACAAATGAATAATAAAATGACAGTCCAATTAAAAAATGGGCAAAGGACCTGAATAAATACTTCTCCAAAGTACATACAGAAATGGCCAGTTAAGGGTATGAGAAAGATGGTCAGCATCATTAGCCCGTTGGGGAAATGCAAATCGAAACCACAGTGGGACAACAGTTCACACCCACCAGGATTGCTGTTGTCAAAAGCCTTGAAGAGGCTGAGGAGAAATACTTAAACACTGCTGGTGGCAGTCAAAATGGTGCAGCCATTTTGAAAACAGTTTAGCAGTCGCTTAAAATAGGTTAGATGTAGAGTTACCATATAATTCAGCAGTTCCATTCCTTGGTATACATTCAGAGTAATAAAACATGTGCATACAAAAATTTCATGCATGAATGATGACCATTCATCAGCAGATGACCATTCATCAGCAGCACTACTCCTAATAGCCAGAAAATGGAGGCAGTACAATGGAATATTGTTTGGCAATTTAAAAAATATGATACAGATATATGCTATAACATGGATGAACCTTGACAACTTTATGTCAGGTCAAAGAAGCCAGTTGGAAGGGACTATATTTTTTATCATTCTGCTACATGGACTGTCCAGCATGAGTGGGTGCCTAGGGCTGAAGGGTAGGAGAGGGGTTCTGGGGATTAATGGTTAATGGTGACAGAAGTGTTACAAAATTGTGATGATGGTTGCACAGCTCTGAATATACTAAACGCCATATAATTATACATTTAAATAGTTGAATTTTATAGTTGTGGGAATTAGTTTTCCAAACAAATTTTAAAAAAGAAACAAAAAGACTCTACTACTGCTGTTGCCATCTTTTAAGACTCTGCAGGATTCTTTGCATTTTTTTATGATGGAGATTTTTAAACATGCAACAAAACAAAGCCTTTTATAGTGAACATCCCTATCCTGCCTTTTGGATTCTTCTACTTAAAATATTAACTGTACCTATTTATCTATCCATTCTTCTATCTATCCACCAATTTTACTTTTTGATGCACCTTAAACTAAATTGCAGACATCTATCTGTATACTTTTCTCCATGTACTAAAGTATGCATATTAATCAGAATTCGCTGTTATATAGTTCTTGTTTTATTTTTATATAATGACATACTCAAGTTTGAAATCTTCTTTTGCTGAGGTTTTTTTTTTAAGATTTTATTTATTTATTTAAAAAATTTTCTTTTTAAATTTATTTATTTGTCAGAGAGAGGGAGAGAGAGCGAGTGAGCACAGGCAGAGTGGCAGGCAGAGGCAGGGGGAGAAGCAGGCTCCCTGCTGAGCAAGGAGCCCGATGTGGGACTTGATCCCAGGACGCTGGGATCATGACCTGAGCCGAAGGCAGCCACCCAACCAACTGAGCCACCCAGGCGTCCCAGATTTTATTTATTTATTTGACATAGAGATCACAAGCAGGCAGAGAGGCAGGCAGAGAGAGAGAGAGGAGGGGGAAGCAGGTTCCCTGCTGAGCAGAGAGCCCGATTCGGGGCTCGATTCCAGGCCCCTGAGATCATGACCTGAGCCGAAGGCAGAGGCTTTAACCCACTGAGCCACGCAGGCCCCCCTTATTTTGCTGAGTTTTGACAACGGACCAGTACCCTTCTCAGGAGACAGTCCATCATCTCCAGAAATGTTTACCCAGGCCTTCATCTCCAGGGACAGCTGCTGATGGGACTTTTCATTTTAAGGGGTCGGAGATGAAAATTGCCTGTTCGAGGACTTCTTAGAAATGCAACCATCTAGTGTGTAGTCTTGTGTAAGGCTTGGTTTGCTCAGCATAAAATTTGAGATTCATTGAGTAGTTGTATCTATCATTTGTTCCTTCTTGTGTATTGCTGACTAGTGTGCCATTGAGGGTTGGTTTTCTCCTCTTGATGGACACTAGCTTTTTTCAGTTTTTTTGTTATTAGGGAAAAAACTCATTTTAAACTCTAATCAACATGTAAGAGTTTTTAGTTGTTTTACATCTTCACCAGTATTGCTATAGGTGGTCTTAAATTTTTACCATTTTTTTTTTTTAAAGATTTTATTTACTTATTTGGCAGACAGAGATCACAGGTAGGCGGAGAGGCAGACAGAGAGAGGGGGAAGCAGGCTTCCTGCTGAGCAGAAAGCCTGATGCTGGCTGGATCCCAGGACCCTGAGATCATGACCTGAGCTGAAGGCAGAGGCTTAACCTACTGAGCCACCTAGGTGCCCAAATTTTTGCCATTCATGTGTGTAAATTTATTTTGTAACTCAGAGATTGAATTAATAAAAATCACACTTCTAAAGTGATTAGTGGTTTTTAGTATAGTCAGAAAATTGGGCAACCATCCCCACAACCCAATTACAGGATATTTTCATCATCATAAAAATAAACCCTGAATGAGTTACTGAGGTATAAAAAGACTTGGAGGAACCCTAAATGCATAATTAATTGAAGCAGAAGAAGCCAGTTTGAAAAGATTATGTACTATTTGATTTCATCTATATGATCTTCTGGAAAAGGCAGAACTATGGAGGCTGTGAAACATCAGTGGTCTGCAGGGGTTCAGGGGAAGTGAGGGATGAATAGGTGGAGCACAGAATTTTAGGGCAGTGAAACTATTCCATGTGATACTGTCAAGCTGGATACTTATTATTATACATGTGTCAAAACCTGTACAGCCCTAATTTATACTGTCATGTGTTAGTATTGGCTCATCACTTGTTAGAAATGTGATCACAGGCATATAAGATGTTAGTAGGGAACTGGGGCAAGGGGACGAGTGAAGGGTATGGTATGTGAGAATTCTCTGTACTTTCTGTTTATTTCTCTGTAAACCTAAAACTTATCTTAAAAAAAGTGTGTTAAAGAAAAAAAAAAAAAAAGGAAAAAAAGAAATTGTACCCATCAACGTCTTTCATCATCTATTCTTCTTCCAGCCCTAGGAACCATTAATCTACTTATGTCTGGGGATTTACCTATTCTGAACATTTCATATAAATGGAGTCATATGATATATATTCTTTTTTGATTTGCTTCTTTCACCTTGCATCGTTTTTTGAAGGTTTATCCATGTTTTAACAACTATGAGCCTATTACTGTATTCCTTTTTATTCCTAAATGTTACTTTATGGAAATTAGTTCTTTTTCCACTTTTTTGGCTGTTGTGAGTAATTCTGCTGTGTGAAGAACATTTATGTGCAAGTTTTTGTGTGGATATATGTTTTCAGTTCTTTTGGTTATATACCTAGAGTGAAATTGCTGGGTCTTACGGTAACACTGTGTTTAACATTTCGAAGAACTGCCAAATTCTTTTCCAAAATGGCCACATCATTTTATATTCTTACCAGGAATGTATGAGGGATTCATGTTCTCTGCATTCTTGCCAATACTTGTTATTACCTGCCTTTTTGATTATAGCCACTTATTCCCCCGCATAAGAGTAGAATGTGATTTTAAACCTCTTGCCCTTTTTTTCATAGGGGCAAATTTCTGGAGATGTGCGATGATCTCTTAGCTAGAGTGGAGCCACCACTTCGTAGTGTTTTGGAACAAGCCAGTAAGTATTACTGTGACTCAATTGTTTGTATAATCATGGCTCTTTGGAAAATGTTACTTTTTTTTTTTTTTTTTAAAGTTACACAGATTTTCATTGTGTATATCACTTACTTCATTGCTGTATTAAGCTTCTTTCTATGTCTATCTTTCCTCTGGATCACCCCCCCCCCCCGCCCCCACCTCTTTTGATTATGGTGTCCCGGGAAATCTAATAGTTTTCTCAAGAAAGCTAATTCAGACTCAGATCTCATTTATTTCATAGTGGTAAAAATCGTCTTTTGCATTGCTGCTTGTGGTAGTTGTACAGGCTTTTCTGTCTGAATCTTTTGCTGACTGAGAAATAGAGCCAAGAGAAGATGTCACCACATAGTTATTTTAACAGGATGCTTTAATTTTATCTCTAGCTAAAAGTAGATGTTTGATTTAGTAATGTATCACTAATTTTCCTAAAACCTTCAGCATACTTTTACTTGGAGTCCACTGTTGTATTGGTTGCTAAGTATTTCAGTGTTGACATGTACTGTCGTCTTGACAAAAGTCAGTTCTTAAATCAGAGTGATTATGTTAAACTGGCATTTTCTTTCCATAATGGGATAGCCCATTTCTTTAAAGAGCCCTTCAACATATCATCACTATTTGTTAATAAAATGTGACCAGGAAATCAGGCGGTGTTGGGAATATTCTATGAGTGACTGAAGAGCTTTGGTGTGCAACTTCTTTACTTCTTTTAGGTGGAGGCTGTACCTGTGTTAATAATCTACTGTGGGGGGGGCGCCTGGGTGGCTCAGTGGGTTAAAGCCTCTGCCTTCGGCTCAGGTCGTGATCCCAGGGTCCTGGGATCGAGCCCCGCATCGGGCTCTCTGCTCAGCAGGGAGCCTGCTTCCTCCTCTCTCTCTGCCTGCCTCTCTGCCTATTTGTGATCTCTGTCAAATAAATAAATAAAATCTTAAAAAAAAAAATCTACTGTGGGGGGCGCCTGGGTGGCTCAGTGGGTTAAGGCCTCTGCCTTCGGCTCGGGTCATGATCCCAGGGTCCTGTGATTGGTCCCGCATTGGGCTCTCTGCTCAGCAGGGAGCCTGCTTCCTCCTCTCTCTCTGCCTGCCTCTCTACCTACTGGTGATCTCTGTCTGTCAAATAAATAAATAAAATCTTAAAAAAAAAAATCTACTGTGTCTGTGCTCTGGATGAAGTGCTCATGTGGCTGGGTGTGCTTCGAATACTTCTTTCTTTCCCTCCCTCTCTCTCTTTCTTTCTCTCTCTCTCTCTCTCTTTCTTTCTTTCTTTCTTGCCATGTCACAGGTAACTCAGTATTTCAAGGCCCTCTTATTTTCCCTGTGGCTAGCTTAACTATTGATGTTTTAACAATTTTTTTCATGGGACTGTTTCAGAGATTACGGAGTCTCTGAGCTGTAGGGCATTTAGTATTCATGCCTCTGTCCTCTTTAAGTTCACGAGAAGTTCCAGTATTGTGCCACACTGCCCATGTTCCCGGGACATGGGTATCAGAACATACCTATTTTCAGATGCTGCAGCTATGTGTGTCTGTATGTCTGTGTGTATGTGTATGGTGGTGATGAGGGGGCAAAGGGAGGGCTGGGTTTTGTTACGGATCTGTAAGTTATTTTGTTGTGTTAAGATGTTACATTGCTCTTTTATTTTGTTGTAAAATACTAATTTAAAAGTTGTTTTCATCTCAATGTCTATTCTAATAATTTAAAAATAGAGTTAAAGAAAGAAGATATTTATGCGGTGGAGATAGTTGGTGGCGCGACGCGAATCCCTGCAGTAAAAGAGAAGATCAGCAAATTTTTTGGTAAAGAACTTAGTACGACACTAAATGCTGATGAAGCTGTCACTCGAGGCTGTGCATTGCAGGTGAGCTTTCTTTCATGGGGAGCCATCCATTTATAGGTCATTGTGCCTAGAGGCATTGCTTTTCTGTATCCAGCTAGTAATCTGAGGTTAGCTTAGCATTATCTCTAGGTGTAAGATTCTGAAATTTTAGTTTTATGATGGATATCAAAGGTGGTATTAAATGGAATTGTACTCTATAACATGCAGTAAGCTGAATTAATTTACTAGAAACATAGGTAAGCCTGAAATATTACTAGAATTTGGCACATTATCTATTGTCTATATATGAGGTAGCATCATACATCAGTTAAGTAAAAGTTTGGGTTATGGAAAAATGGTAAGTAATGGCTAGATAATTAATTTGACAAACGATAGAAGTTTTTAAAACCACTTACACATCATTAAATTATTAATGTGAACACCTAAAAACTGTTGATGGTGATTTTTTGAAGTCATTTATTTATAGGCCTCATCATAACATAATGTCTGTGCTTGTCATATGGAATTTTTAAAAATTATTATTCTAGTGTGCAATCTTATCGCCTGCTTTCAAAGTCAGAGAATTTTCTATAACTGATGTAGTACCATATCCAATATCTCTGAGATGGAATTCTCCAGCTGAAGAAGGGTCAAGGTAATATTTATTAATTATTTTTATATTTAAAGTTAACCTAGTGTTAAGTATGAGTAAAATATTGCCTTCCATTTAAACTTTTGCAGATTTGTAGCATTTCATTACAGTGCATGAAGCAAAAGTGATGCCTTAGTCTTGAGAATAAATTTTGTGCCCTTACTTAGTGTATTATAATTGATCCTGCTGAAGTAATTAGTGCCTTTTACATACTTACTGAAGTATATTTATCTTCCTTTTCTTAAAACTGATTTCATATATATCTATGGATATATATGTAAGTCCCCTCACCCCCCCTTTTGGAACCTTTTATATCCTGGAAATGATGACAGATGAGAGAGCATGAGTCATGCAAAAATTACAGATGTAGAGTAAATTGGTAAAAGTGTTCAGGAATATCTTAAATTTGTGTGTTTTTGTCTTTTTCCTCCCATCTAGTGACTGTGAAGTCTTTACAAAAAATCATTCTGCTCCTTTCTCTAAAGTACTCACATTTTATAGAAAGGAACCTTTTACTCTTGAGGCCTATTATAGTTCCCCACAGGATTTGCCCTATCCAGATCCTGCTATAGGTAAGTAGAATTTGAAACTTTAAAAAATGAAAATTTATGTACTTAGGAGAACTGGGAGAGAGCAAGTACTCTGAAATTTGGTATTGAAAATCCCACAAAAAAATCTCTTTTAGGTTGTGACCAGTTCACTACTAGCAGGATGGTTACTATTTAATTTGATCTCTATTGTGTGGGCAATATTTCTTGGTTAGTGCGTATAGTGGGTGTACCTTGTACGTAATGTGATAATATGTAGATACTGAAAAGGAGTTAAACTCAATGTTGACCCTAACACAGAATTAAAAGATGGACACAGAAAATCATTAGAAAATTGTTATGTTGGTACCCTAGGATATGGAGCCATGTTGGCTAGAGTCTTTACAGACCCTTAGAAACTCTTAAAATACGGAAATTGTACTAGCTGAGGAAAGAAACTAGAATTACATGATCATTACAGACTTAGAATACATGAGTAAAGTATTAGGAATATCCTGAATGGCACTTAGAAACTGTGGGAAGGTTAACCTACTCTGTTTTCCTCATTTGTAAAACAGGAATAAGAATGAGAAATTATATTTTGTGAATTAAGAAGCAAGTAAAAATTTGGTGTAATAACTGACTCTCGATGTATGTCAGTTTCTTGATAAATGACAGAAACGGTATGGAATCACTAGGGTTTTTTTCAGTAGAGAAGTGACACTGGTTTAGGAACTTCCCTGGCAGTGGCACATAAAGATGAATTGGAATAAGGGACAAGACGTAAGAAAATGTTCGGAGGGTTAGTTTGACTATTTATGAGAGAAGGAGAAATCTGATGATTTGGTTTATTTGAAGTGTCATATTACTGACCTGTCACTGAGAAATGGGCATAACCTGGCCATATGGGCATATATTCATGTTTGAATTTGTCCTCTCAGGTTATGTCTTCTCTTTTGTTTCATATGTCCCTAGCTCAGTTTTTAGTTCAGAAAGTAACTCCTCAGTCTGATGGCTCCAGTTCAAAAGTGAAAGTCAAGGTTCGAGTAAACGTTCATGGCATCTTTAGTGTGTCCAGTGCATCTCTAGTGGAAGTGCTCAAGTTTGAGGAAAATGAGGAGCCGATGGAAACAGATCAGAATGCAAAGGAGGAAGAGGTAATCTGGCCATTTTATACATTTTAAACTTATGATAGTGTAAAGGTGACTTGTCTAGAAATTCTAAGATTGACTGGGTGGCAAGTGAAGAACCTTGTGACAGCTGCTGAGAGTGCACTGTGTCTGCTTATCCCACCCCAGGTGAACTAGCAGAAGCTCTTCATGCAGTCTATCTAATAGAAATGAAATATAGTTTGGGTTCTCTCTTCAGACCATGTACTTCCTCAAGTTGAGTTGTTTTTGATTCTCATTACTGAAGAATGCTTTGAGTCTTGGTTAATTATTTTCATAAGTTGATTTTACATTCATTTATTGGAATCATGTTCTGGGTCTCATCCTTACTGTGCATCAAAATCAAGCTTTATGAAACTAAAAATGTTGGGAGTCTCCAGAGGTCATATTGAGTTTGTCTGTGTTAAGGCCCAGGTATCACTTATAAAAGCCTCTGGAGTCATTTTTAGGAGCTGCAGACATTGAGAGCCGGTGATTCAAGTCTCCACAAACTTTTCCCTTCTTTGTCATTATTGTCAGGCTTTTTTTTTTTTTTTTAAGATTTATTTATTTAATTAAGGGAAACCATGCATGTATGCATGCAAGTTGGGGGAGGAGCAGGAGAATCTTCAAGTAGGCTCCCCACTGAGCGGGAAGCCCGATGTGGGGCTCAATCCCACAACCCAAGAGATGATAACCTGAGCTGAAACCAAGAGTTGGAAACTCAACGGACTGAGCCACCCAGGCACTCCCAGGCATTGTTCTTTTTTAACAGAATTCTCAAGGTGTTCACCTACCCTAATGCGCACAATGGTTGTACTTGTGAGGATGAAAAGACTAATTTATTTATTTATTTATTTTTAAAAAAGATTTTATTTATTTATTTGACAGAGATTACAAGTAGACAAGAGAGGCAGTCAGGGAGAGAGAGGAGGAAGCAGGCTACCCGCGGAGGAGAGAGCCCGATGGGGATCTCGATCCCAGGACCCTGGGATCATGACCGGAGCCGAAAGCAGAGACTTTAACCCACTGAGCTGCCCAGGCACCCCTGAAAAGACTAATTTAAAAACTACTTGAAAATGTTGAGACTTTTGAGAGAAATTTACTCAAGAGGGAGCATGGAGAAACTCCTGCTCTCTTCAGAAATACTGTGTAAAATATTAAGATGATTACTGCTGTGGTTTACAAAGCATTTTCACAGCCACCCCTGTGTATATACGGTAGGGTAGGGCAAGTGTTTACTCCATTGTACAGATTTACTAACTGAGAGAGAAGAGAACTTCCTGTTAATAGGTTACATATGTGTTGTAACTGGAATTTCAGTCTAAGCATCTTGATGGCTGGTAATTGATCAGGAATTCCATACCATGGGATTTTGCCAGCGTGTCATGAAGGTTGCTTAGTCTTTTGTTAGTATTTCCTAGTTTGAGGATTCAATGTGACCTATTTTTCAGAAGATGCAGGTGGACCAGGAGGAACCACATGCTGAAGACCAGCAGCAGCAGACACCAGCAGAAAATAAGGCAGAGTCTGAAGAAATGGAGGTATGAGTTGTGTTTTAGAATAGGATTTGTAATCTCTTTACATACATGAGATGCTATGTCGTAGAAGGTAGTTACACAGTTGACCCTTGTACAGTGTGCAGATTAAGGGTACTGACCCTTGTGCAGTAAAAAAATCTGCATATAACTTTTGACTCTCCAAAAACTTTACTAGTGGCCTATTCTGTTGACCAGAATAACATGAATAGTTGGTTAACTCCTCTTCTGTATGCTATAGGTGTTACATACTGTGTTCTTACTGTAAGGTAGACTACAGAAAAGAAAATGTTACTAAGAAAATCATAAAGCAGAGAAGATACATTTATAGTACTGTACTGTTACTTATCAAAACTGTATGTAGATGGACCTCTGCAGTTCAAACCTGTTTTATTTAAGGGTCAACTGTATTAGGAATTCTTTACATATATGAAGTTTTTAAGATTTTGTAGTGAGTTTGGAAAGTATGTTTGGCAAGAACTTTGAACTCTAGTTCCTTTGGAGTTTGGGAAGAATGCACTCAAAAACCATAATTTTACCAGGCTGGTGATTGGTTCATGTTGGTTTCTGAATGGCTGTTACTCTTTTTCATCCTATCAATAATTTATTCTTTTCTGATAAATGAGATGTAATTTTTTCAAATTTTGTTACCTCTTTCACACTTGTCTTTTGTCTAAAGATAGTTTTTTTATTTTTATGTATTTATTTATAAAGAGATTTTATCTAGTTTTTTGAGAGAGAGCATGAGTGTTAGAAGGGCGGAAGGAAAAGCAGACTTCCTACAGGGCATGGAACCCAATGCAGGGCCTTGGGATCACAAACTGAGCCAAAGGCAGACACTTAATGTACTGAGCCCCCCAGGTGCCCCAAAGATAGTGTTTTATTTTATTTATTTTATTTAATTTTACTTTTTACTAACATATAACATTTGTTTCAGGGGTACAGGTCTGTGATTCATCAGTCTTACACAGTTCACAGCACTCACCATAGCACATACTCTCCCCAATGTCCGTCCATCACCCAGCCACCCCATCCCTCCCACCACCCAACACTACAGCACACCTCAGTTTGTTTCCCGAGATTAAAAGTCTCTATGGTTTGTCTCCCTTTCTAGTTTCGTCTTGTTTCATTTTTTCTGTCTTCCTCTGTGATCCTCTGCCTCGTTTCTCAAATTCCACATACCAGTGAGATTATATGATAGTTGTCTTTCACTGATTGACTTATTTCAGTTAGCATAATACCTTCTAGTTCTAGTTCCATCCATGTTGCAAATAGCAAAATTTCATTTTTTTTTAATATGTTATTTATTTATTTGTCAGAGAGAAACAGCGAGAGAGAGCGAGCACAGGCAGACAGAGTGGCAGGCAGAGGCAGAGGGAGAAGCAGGCTCCCTGCCGAGCAAGGAGCCCGATGTGGGACTCGATCCCAGGACGCTGGGATCATGACCGGAGCCGAAGGCAGCTGTTTAACCAACTGAGCCACCCAGGCGTCCCGCAAAATTTCATTTTTGATGGCTACATAATATTCCTGTGTGTGTATGTGTGTATACACGCTTCACATTTTCTTTTTTTTTTTTTTTTTTAAAGATTTTATTTATTTATTTATTTGAGAGAGAGGCAGTGAGAGAACATGAGCGAGGAGAAGGTCAGAGGGAGAAGCAGACTCCCCATGGAGCTGGGAGCCTGATGCGGGACTCGATCCCGGGTCTCCGGGATCATGACCTGAGCCAAAGGCAGTCGTCCAACCAACTGAGCCACCCAGGCGTCCCGCTTCACATTTTCTTTATCCATTCATCTGTTGATGGGCATCTAGGCTCTTTCCATAGTTTGGCTATTGAGGACATTGCTGGTATAAACATTCGGGTGCACGTGCCCCTTTGGATCACTGCATTTGTATCTTTGGGGTAAATACCCAGTAGTGCGATTACTGGGTCGTAGGGTAGCTCTATTTTCAACTTTTCGAGGAACCTCCATACTGTTTTCCAGAGTGGCCTGCACCAGCTTGCATTTCCACCAACAGTGTAGAAGGGTTCCCCTTTCTCAGTACCCTAGCTAACATCTGTCATTTCTTGACTTGTTCATTTTAGTCATTCTGACTGGTGTAAGGTGGTATCTCACTGTGGTTTTGATTTGTATTTCCCTGATGCCCAGCGATGTTGAGCACTTTCTCATGTGTCTGTTGGCCATTTGGATGTTGACTTTGCAGAAATGTCTGTTCATGTCTTCTGTCCATTTCTTGATTGGATTATTTGTTCTTTGGGTGTTGAGTTTGATAAGTTGTTTATAGATTTTGGATACTAGCCCTTTATCTGATACGTCATTTACAAATAAAAAGTGTTTTATTTTATTTTTTTAGTGTTTTATTTATTCGACAGAGACACAGTGAGAGAGGGAACACAAGCAGGGGGAACACAAGAGAGGGAGAAGCAGGCCTCCAAACAAGCAGAGGGCCCGATGCGGGGCTTGATCCCAGAACTTTGAGACCATGACCCAAGCTAAAAGCAGATGCTCATTGACTGAGCCACCCAGGCGCCCCAAAAGATAGTGTTTTAAATAATTAACTATTGGGGCAGCTGGGTGGCTCAGTGGGTTAAATAAAGCCTCTACCTTCGGCTCAGGTCATGGTCCCAGGGTCCTGGGATCGAGCCCCACATCTGGCTCTCTGCTCAGCGGGAAGCCTGCTTCCCTTCCTCTCTCTGCCTGCCTCTCTGCCTACTTGTGATCTCTGTCTGTCAAATAAATAAATAAATAAATCTTTAAAAAAAAAAGTTTTAAAAAAAATGGGGCACCTGGGTGGCTCAGTGGGTTAAGCCTCTGCCTTCGGCTCAGGTCATGATCCCAGGGTCCTGGGATCGAGCCCCACGTTGGGCTCTCTGCTCAGCAGGGAGCCTGCTTTCCCCTCTCTCTCTGCCTGCCTCTCTGCCTACTTGTGATCTCTCTCTGTCTATTAAATAAATAAAAAAAATCTTAAAAAAAAATAAATAATTAACTATTTACATGTATGATGTAGATAGTGTAAATAATAAATTTATCCCAAGAATTTATTTAAATGACTATGTAACATTTTTGAATCCTTTACAATCCTGTTTTTTAATTCTGACTTCCATGTTTTCATGTTTAAGTTTGGTGCCAGTATTGAAAGCATTTTTTAATTTTTTTTTTTAAGATTTTATTTATTTGACAGAGAGTGGTCACAGGTAGGCAGAGAGGCAGGCAGAGAGAGAGGTGGAGAAAGCAGGCTCCCTGCTGAGCAGAGAGCCTGATGCAGAGCTCGATCCCAAGACCCTGAGATCATGTAGGCAGAGAAGCAGGCAGAGAGAGAGGAGGAAGCAGGCTCCCTGCTGAGCAGAGAGCCCAATGCAGGGCTCGATCCCAGGACCCTGGGATCATGACCTGAGCTGAAGGCAGAGGCTTTAACCTACTGAGCCACCGAGGCGCCACTGAAAACGTGTTTTTTTCTCACATTATGACATTGCAATATATAGTCTCACTTTGTGCTATTTCTGATTGTGGCATTTAAAAAAGTTTTACAGAGCTTGTAGTTGGTTTCAGTCTGTTACTCATTTTCACATCAGTTATTAAAGTTCAGTTACTTCCATTTGGCTGTGCAAGTACTCATAAAATAGAAAATATAAGAAAATAGAAGATTTAATAGTGATGATGTGCTGATTGTGGGGTTAATGGGAGGGTGTGTGTCTGTGTACGTACATACAGTGCAGTAGTAGTAAGTATATTCATGCTGTGGTGCAGCCAGTGTTCTGAACTTTTTCGTCTTGCCAAATAGATACTCTGCCCATTAAACAACAACTCCCCAATGCCCCTCTTTCCCTCCCCCTAGCCCTTGGCACCCACCATTATTTCTGTCTCTGGATTTCACTACTCATATAATACTTACTTTAAGTAGTATAATACTTACTGTAAGTAGATATTATAAGTAGTCATCCCAGATTATTTATATCATTAGAAAACTAATAAAAAACCAAAAAGCAGGGACGCCTGGGTGGCTCAGTTGGTTGGATGACTGCCTTCGGCTCAGGTCATTATCCCGGAGACCCAGGATCGAGTCCCGCATCAGGCTCCCAGCTCCACGGGGAGTCTGCTTCTCCCTCTGACCTTCTCCTTGCTCATGCTCTCTCACTGCCTCTCTCTCAAATAAATAAATAAAACCTTAAAAAAAAAAAAACAAAAAACAAACCAAAAAGCACTCTTGAAAACATGACCTATTTAGAAGTTTAAGATAGTCTGTATATGTGTTTGTTAATAATGATTTCTTGTTATTTTAGACCTCTCAAGCTGGATCAAAAGACAAAAAGATGGACCAACCACCTCAAGCCAAGAAGGCAAAAGTGAAGACCAGTACTGTGGACCTGCCAATTGAGAATCAGCTATTGTGGCAGATAGACAGGGAGATGCTCAACTTGTACATTGAAAATGAGGTGGTTATTTCAGTTCTCTTAGAACAAGAAGCTAACAGATTAATGTGGCCATAGCATTCAGACGCTTTGTCTAGTGACCTTTTATGCATTTTTAATTGTTCGGAGTTTAAGGCAGTAATTTTAGATTTTTGGATACTTCAAGGGCAAATCCCATGTGATACTAAAACTCTTATGGTTTTATGTGTCTATAGCTAGAAGCTCTCTTAAGAGATCTTTGACATTATGTCTTTGGTTTAGGGGTGGTATCATTCATGTTAAAGTTTGTGTGTGTGTTTGTTCAATTGAGAGCTTGGGATATTTGGGGTGGTGGGTCATGGATGTTGATCAGTAGGAGAAATCAAAGCATTAGTGGTAGTGCTGTTTTGTGTATTCCTTTCCTTATTGCTAGTCAGTGTTGAAGTCTTGGTACTGTGAGTAGTGCAAGGTTTGGCAGCCTGGTGCACGAATTATTGAATTGTTGTCTCTGAAGTTTTTCTGTCATGTATCCCTTGGATCTTAGATTTGTTTTACAGAACTGTAACATTTATACTATGAATCATTTGATTTTGTTGGTATTGTATAGTAATCCTACAGCGAGTATACCACCTTGTGACATGGAGCTAATACTAATAGTTTCTTAAAGTTTTTGTTAAGTTCTTCTTTTTGCTTTTGAGTTCTAAATCTTGATATTTCTATTACTCTTTTTTTCTAAGCATACTCACAGAGCTCACAGTTGATCTTCATAATTTATTGGGGACTAATACTTCCAATTTTTCTTTCTTGGGTTATTTGCAGAACTAAAAGGATTTGGGGAAGAAGGAATCTCTACTTTTATAATTATAGTACTTAGTACTTAAGAGGATATTGTCTCAGTTGTCTGAGTATCTCATTTATACTGTTCTCAGGGTAAGATGATCATGCAGGATAAACTGGAGAAGGAGAGGAATGATGCCAAGAATGCAGTGGAAGAATATGTGTATGAGATGAGAGACAAGCTTAGTGGGGAATACGAGAAGTTTGTGAGTGAAGATGTAAGTATGTGCCTACCTACTAGGTGTCTTCTGGGAGCAGCCTTAAATGTGGTAGGCACATTTGCTGACATCTGTAGGTACACAGTCAAATGATTAAAAATGGGTTTTTTGGGGGGGAAAGTTTTATATTTCTTTCTTTTTTTTTTTTTTTAAGATTTTTTTTTTTAATTTGACAGAGACAGCAAGAGGGGGAACACAAGCAGGGGGAGTAGAAGAGGGAGAAGCAGGCTTCCTGCTGAGCAGGGAGCCTTGTGTGGGGCTCAGTCCCAGGACCCCTGGGATTATGATCTGAGCCAAAGGCAGATGCTTAACAACGGAGCCACCCAGAGGCTCCAAGTTTTGTATTTCTTCCAATGCACTTTTTCCCAAAGTCTTGTCTTCATGTGTCACTTTTTTCTTTTTTTTGTAATGCATCACTTTTTGATACATTTGCATGCCATTATTTACCTGGTGTTTTCCCTTAAGTCAGCCCACCCTTCTCTCATGTTTTTGTATTTTAATTCACTTAAAAAAAATTGAGGTATAATTGACAACATAACATTAGTTTCAGGAGTACAATATAATGATATTTGTATATATTATGAAATGATCATATAAGTCTAGTTTAACATCTGTCACTATACACAGTTTAAAAAGTTTTTTTCTTGTTTATTAATAGCAGCTTTCAAATAGCCAATACAGTGTTTTAGTTATATAGCTCACATTTTTAAAAAGATTTTATTTACTTATTTGATAGAGATCACAAGTACACAGAGGCAGGCAGAGAGAGGGGGAAGCAGGCTCCCTGCTGAGAAGAGAACCCGATGGGGGGCTCCATCCCAGGACCCTGAGATCATGACCTGAGCCGAGGGCAGAGGCTTTAACCACACTGAACCACCCAGGCGCCCCATTTTATTTATTTTTTATAGCTTACGTTATTATTTCTTTAAGAAGATTTTATTTATTTGAGAGAAAGTGCAAGAGAGCATGAGCATGAGTGGGCAGGGAGAGGGAGAAGCAGGTGCTTAACTGACTGAGCCACCCAGGCCCCCCAGCTTACATATTTTTAAATGCAGTTTTTATTTCTGAAATTTTCAAATAACCATATTATCCAAAATTTTAAACCTATCCCCTGCAGCAGAGAATAATAAAACCATCTGTAGATATCAAGCAAAACAACATTGTCATTCTTGTCTGTGTCCCTTGTCTGTCCCCTCCCCACACATCCCTTCTCCCACCCTGTATTTTAAAGCAAATTCAGGTACTGCCGTCTTTGCCTGTGACTTCACTGGTCATTCAGCTGATTTTTGACTGACCCGATCATAATATTTTCTTCATATTTAGGATCGTAACAGTTTTACCTTGAAACTAGAAGATACTGAAAATTGGTTATATGAGGATGGAGAAGACCAGCCAAAGCAAGTTTATGTCGATAAATTGGCGGAATTAAAAGTAAGTACTTCTTGGGGGGGTTGCCTGGCTGGCTTGATTGGTGGAGTTATGTGACTCTTAATGTTACATTTGTGAATTCAAGCCTGATGTTGGGCCTAGAGCTTAATTAAATAAAGCAGGAGGATGGGGTGCATTTCCTTCTGTTTTTTTTTTTTTTTTTTTTCCCTCTTTAAAAAAGTGACTCTTGAAAGCAGAAGTGTTCTGAAACTCAAACCCACGCTGTAATTTCCAAGAATTTATCTCAAAATTGGGAGGAATTCTCATATCAAGTAATGAAGACAGGCTGAAAGTGATGGAAGAACTATACCCTTTATCACATGTGGTCATTTTCTTATTTTTAGAACCTTATAGTAACAAAATTATTTTTCTGAAAATTCACTTTGGATTTAAAATGTTTTTCTGAGGGAGATTGTATTCTTGATGTGGCAGTTGAGACTAGAAAGATGTGACCTGTTCTAAAGGCACCTATAGTGCAGTTGAGGCGGGGTTGTTTATATAGTTTTGATTTTCGTAAAAGCAAAGTATCTGGTTTTGTATTTAAAGAATCTGATCATTAACCATTAGGGTTAAAAGTACAAAAAAATGAGGGTGCTGAAATAGCTCAGGTGGGAGAGTGTTAAGCTGCAGATCTAAAGGTCATTCCTGGTATACTGAATGTTTTAGTGCACATCCACCGTCATGGCTTTCCTCTGAGTTAGGGGCTGTAAGTGAATGAAGTGATTGTGTTTGAATAAAACTTCATTAAAAAAAAAAAAATACAGGGGCGCCTGGGTGGCTCAGTGGGTTAAAGCCTCTGCCTTCGGCTCAGGTCATGGTCTCAGGGGCCTGGGATTGGGCCGGCATCATTGGGCTCTCTGAGCCTGCTTCCCCTTCTCTCTCTGCCTGCCTCTGCTTACTTGTGATCTCTCTCTGTCAAAATAAATAAATAAAAAAAAATACAAAAAATGATCTAAGGTTGAGGCCTTTGTTTGCAAAAGGATGCAAATGTACAAGAAGTTTTCACATTTCTGTGGATTACTTTGTCAAACTGGCCATTTTGATGAACCTCTGAAATGGAATTGCTCAAGGATGGTGCCTGCAGTCTTCTTTTTTTAAAAAAATATTCATTCATTCGACAGACAGAGATCACAAGTAGGCAGAGAGGCAGGCAGAGAGAGAGAGAGAGGAGGAAGCAGGCTCCCTGCTAAGCAGAGAGCCGGACGCGGGGCTCCATCCCAGGACCCTGGGATCATGACCTGAGCCCATGAGCCTAAGGCAGAGGGTTGAAGCCACTGAGCCACCCAGGTGCCCCTGCCTGCAGTCTTCTTACGATTATGGAAGGATAATAGGAGCTTCCAGTGCCATGTCTCCGAAGAAGTCTTTTGCTTTACTTTTTACTAAGGAGATGTCAAACACTTTCAAGTACAACAATAACTTTAACGGTTGTTAGCTTATGGACAGTTTTGTTTCTTTTCTGTTCCCTCCCACTCCTATTTATTTGAAGAAAGTCCCTCATGTTATGTTTAATCTGAAAATATTTCAATATATTTAAAAGAAAATGTTGTAACCTTAAGTTATATTATCATGTTTAAGATGGTGTCACCATGCATTCAGTTTTTCATGTTCTAATTGTTTTATAAATTAGTTTTTAGTTTGACCAAGAAAATCCCCATAAGGACCGTACATTTTACTGCTTTGTCTCTTCAATCTGTGTAGTTCTTCCATCATTTCTGCCCCCTTATTCATTTATTTAAAAAAGTAGTTCAGATGTCCTAGGTCAGATTTTTACCTGGTCTGGATTTCGCTGATTTTCATTTCTCTGCTATTTATTATTATCTAGTTCATTTCTGTGCTATTTATCACCATCAGATAAATTGATGGTTAGAATTAGAGGCCTCATTAGATTTCGTTTTCAAAAAAATGTTTTGGCAGGTATGGTTCTTACTAAGGACTATATATCACATCAGGAGGCCCCTCCTTTTGGGTTGTCTCCCTCTCTGTTTTGAGAACTAGGACTCCAGTGACAAGTTGAAGTGGCTCCACATGGAGTAGTGTAGAGGTATAGTCTCATATCTAGCCTTACGATAGATTTCAGTGGGATGGGAAGAGATACTGGGTTTTTTACATGAGCTATGGAGATGAAATGTACTTTAATCCATAGTAGATCTCAGTAAAGTAGAAACAATACTACTATGATAGTTGAAGCATTCTTTCTTATGTTAAGAATCTAGGTCAACCTATTAAGATGCGATTCCAGGAATCTGAAGAAAGACCAAAATTATTTGAAGAACTAGGGAAACAAATCCAACAGTATATGAAAGTAATCAGCTCTTTCAAAAACAAGGTATATTTTTCCTTTTCCTACTGTTATTTTGGTAAAGTTTTGAGGCATTTACATAGCAATTTTTGCTTTTCTAAAACTGTTGTTTAATAATACTGTTTTTTAAAAAAAAAAATACTGTTTTTTGGGATGTTAGTGTAATGTGTAGAATATTTCATACAGTCTTACTAAGAACCCTGGGATATGCTACTCTCTTTAATAGAAGAATCTGGAAGTGAGCAATATTGTTCTCTTTCCTTTTCTTGCTGTGAAATGCTTCATCAGTAACTTAACCTGCTGTATCCTGGTCTTTCTGAGAACCATTAGGCCATATGGTTTTGTTTGTTATGCAGATGTAGGACTGTGTGAATAGAAAACAATTTTTTGAGCACTGTGTGATATACATTGCATAAATATATTATTTCATTAAATCCTCAGAGTACCCTGATAGTAGGTAGGTGATCATGTCAGTAATAGTTACAGGTAACTTTTAACTTCTTTTATTTATTTATTTATTTATTTATTTATTTATTTATTTATTTATTTATTTATTTATTTATTTTATTTCTTTTCAGCGTAACAGAGTTCATAGTTTTACACCACACCCAGTGCTCCATGCAATGCGTGCCCTCCACAATACCCACCACCTGGCTCCCCCACCCTCCCACCCCCCGCCCCTTCAAAACCCTCAGGTTGTTTTTCAGAGTCTATAGTCTCTCATGGTTCATC
>PISX010008302.1:0-29244 GCA_004024625.1 Mellivora capensis | reverse complement strand
AACTTTTAACTTCTTTAAGCCTCCCTGTCCTTAAGTAACACCCAAGGTTAATATTGAGAGGTGGGATTTGGCCTGAGGTTTGACTCTACAAATTTTGGGTTCCTAACCACTCCACTCTACTCCAGGTTCTTGATGGACATTGTTAAGAAACTTATGAGAGATTAATTGGTCTTTTTTTTTTCTTTTTAATTTTGTTTTCTAGAAGGTCTCCTTTAAAAAATTGTATTCAGGGGCGACTGGGTGGCTCAGTGGGTTAAGCCTCTGCCTTCAGCTCAGGTCATGAGCTCAGGGTCCTGGGATTGAGCCCCACATCCGGCTCTCTGCTTAGCAGGGAGCCTGCTTCCCCCTCTCTCTCTCTGCCTGCCTCTCTGCCTACTTGTGATCTCTCTGTCAAAGAAATAAATAAAATACTTAAAAAAAATAAAGAAATGTATTCATTATTGTTTTGGTTCCTGACTAGCTTGCCTAAACCTCTGCTTTCACATCTTGTGACCTGTAATGTCCTATTTGTGAAATTACCTTTGTAAGTTGTATGTCAGGCATGTGCTTTTTATAACATTCAGTTCTTTTAATTGGTACCCTTATGTATGTTTTTGGCCCTTAAGTATATTTCCTGAGTGTTCTAAAAACTAGGGTTACTTTTTCTTAGTTGGATCTTTTTTTTTTTTAAGGAATTCAGTATCCATTTGGATGTTGAGGCTGAGTGTGCTTCATTTTTGGAAAAATTGTACCTTTTGGACAGATGGCTAACAACTAGATATTTAGGTGGGGAGAGTATCATCCTTTGACACCTGCTTGGTTGTCTCCTGGTTGCAGGAGGACCAGTATGACCATTTGGATGCTGCTGACATGGTGAAGGTGGAAAAGAGCACGAATGAGGCCATGGAGTGGATGAACAACAAACTGAATCTGCAGAACAAGCAGAGTCTGACCATGGATCCAGTTGTCAAGGCAAAAGAGATTGAAGCTAAAATTAAGGTAATTTATGGCTTTGAATATTTAATAGTCTTGTCAGCCTTGTTATTTATTATTAATGGTCCTTAAAGTGACACTTAAGAGGGAACTTCATTAGTGCATCTTAGTTTTTGGCTTCTGGTTGGGAGGAGTTGGACATGGGTTTAAGTTGAGAATGTCATGTAAAATTTGTTATTTTTAAGAACCCACAGTTTCCTCTCCTCTGCATTCTAGGAGCTGATGAGTATCTGTAGCCCTATAATTTCAAAGCCCAAACCCAAAGTGGAACCTCCAAAAGAAGAGCAAAAAAATGCAGAGCAGAATGGACCAGTGGACGGACAAGGAGACAGCCCAGGCCCTCAGGCTGCCGAAGAGGGTACAGACACATCTGTGCCTTCGGATTCAGACAAGAAGCTTCCTGAGATGGACATTGATTGATTCCAACAATTGTTTATATTAAAACAGACTATTATAAAGCTTTAAGTTGTCAACTTTGTTCTAAATATCAACTAGAGCAATCAAGTACTGGAGATTTCTTAGTTTTTAGGGGATTTTGTGGGAGGGGAAATAGGTAATGTATGGAGCATTTTGACTTCTAAATAGTTAGATACAGAAATTAAGTGCATTGTATCTTTTTCATAATGGTACTATTTAGAAGCCCAGTTAGTCTTACTTACCGAGCTTCTGCTTCACTCCTTTTATGTTTAATCATGCTTACACAAGGATAAGTTTGTTTTGGAAAGCTAAGCTGTAAGCAAAGGCTCTCTAACTAGCTGTCAAGCAGACTTTTCATTGACCTATGTGGCAGGAACTCTTGAGATTGTGCTTCAGAAGTCTGTTGTGGAGATTGCCATGAAGGCTCCCCTGCCTGGTGTGGGGATGGGGCTGGGGTCCCCTCTTTCCGAGGGCTAGAGCATGGCATAGCCTGGATTAACATCACAGAACATGAGAGGCAGAACATGAGAGGCAGAACATGAGAGGCGTTTGCTGAGCTCCTTCACACTGCACTTCTGCTCCACTTAGACTCTTACCCCTACCTCCCCCTCCCCCAATGAAGGAGCTCCTCTTAGAAATGCCATGTGCTGCTCTTGGGAAAATAGACCCCTTCACCTGCAGCAAGTTGATAACAGAGGATTTTGGACCTGGAAGTTCTTCCGAGATAGTATGTTCCTGAAAGTATGTGCACAAATACTCCAAACATCAAGTCAAAATACTTTTTCTCTTTGGAAAGTTAGAATTGGATAGATGTACTTTTGGATATAGGCGTGGTAAATTGAGCTGAGGACCTGATTCTTGTTAACTATGGTGTAAAGATTTGTATCCTGGCCTGCTTATTCAGGTGAGAGATGTTATGTGTAAATTTGAAGTATAGCTCGAAGTCCTAGGACAAGAGTTAAAAGTTCTTTTTAGTTCATTCACATTCACTTGTATGTTAAGTGTTAATACCTGCCATGAACCTGCCAATTTATGTGTTAAACAGCTGACAGATTAAAAAAAACCAAACCCTAAGATACACTAGACTGTACTGGAGGAGTCTGAAATTAGTGTTAAAGTAGCACGGTGTCTGACTTGAGCAGCACCATATTCTTACTGTGTGGCTGGTGTCAGGTGCACCAGAGCATTCCCTGTGACTGCCCTTCATGGCCATGTTGATAGGAGGGAAGCATTTTGGAAACTCCAAGGGAAGCCTGTATTAGAGGCCATAGCTGGTACCTGCCTTAGAAACTGTTAAAAGCTTTGTTGGTTACATTTTGGATCTTTGTAATAATTGCTTTTTGTGTAACAGAGTACTTCTCTGTTAATTTTGGGCTGTGTTAGAAATAAGATCTTTGCCTACTTAGAATAAGTTTCTGTCCATCTCTGCACAAAAAATTTTAGAGTGTTACCAAGTTCTGTAGTGCTATAGAGAAGCACTCAGGAGGAAGGTGGAAGTGTACTTCTGTTGGTGCGTGAGCTCGCACGGAAGCCTTGTAGCACCAGGACTTGGCCTTGTCCTTAGAGGCTCTATCCATTCTGTACCTGTCATGCTTTGAGTTTCAGCTGCCCTGCAGTGAGTCCAGGAGCTACTTTGGTGTGCTGGCTGCAGGATTAAGCCAATTCTTATGCAAATGACTCAGTCCGCAATGGCCATTTCTTCTAAGAAAACTTTTTGTGTGGGGGAGGGTGTGGGTGTTGGGATGGGGGTGAAATTGGAAGTTAAAAGTTTAAACTAGAAATAAGATGATGTGGTCTGCTTGGTCTCTGTTCAGACAAGCTTTAAGACCAATTGGATTTACTTGGAGGCCAGGCCAGAGAGAGTGTGATAATTGACGACTTGTTTGCAGTCAAGCATTTATCCAGGTTGCATTATCCAAATTGGTTTGTTAAAGCTCCAGGTCACATTCTTACACTAAGAGAAACTTTAAACAGACGAGTTTAGGAAAAATTAATAAAAGAAACCTGTCTTACACTCAGGAATGGTTTCCTTAATTTCCTAATGAAGGGTGTGTGTGTGTGTGTGTGTGTGCACGTGTGTGCGCGCATTCAGTGAAAACTCCAGAGGTAGGAGGCTTGTTAACTCGATTCCTCTTGTTGGGGCCCCTGGGTAGCTCAGTCATTAAGCATCTGTCTTCAGCATAGGTCATAGATTCTGGGATCGAGCCCCACATCAGGCTCCCTGCTCCGTGGGAAGCCTGCTTTTCCTCCCACTCCCCCCTGCTTGTGTTTCTTCTTTTGCTGTCTCCCTTTGTCAAATAAAAAAATTCACTTGTTAACAGGTGGCAAGAAGTTGCTCTTTTTCTGTACTCAGAATTCTCCCATGTTGACTGTTGGCCCAGTTCTCTGGTATGTAGGAATCCATCTCTTGTATTGTCCATCCTTTTGAGCGTTTTGACAACAGCAGAAGGTGGGTTATGGCCCCATAGAGGACCATTGCCAGGATTGATGCCTGCCCTTTGAAGAACGCCATGGCCTGGAGTATGCTAGTAACACTTGCCACCTTTGGGTGTGTAGCGTGTGTGTGCTCGCGTGTGCGCGTGCACAAATCTGTCTGGGTGTGAGTGTGGGATAGTAATGAGTGTTGAAAGGGGATGAAGCCATTAGAAGAGACCTAACTACAAGGCCTAGGGCCTACATGGGGAATTGTGTGGGATTTTAATCCCTAGAGTCCTGCCACTTAATAGTCCTGGTGCTATGTGTTAGGAGTTGCTGATCTGCCAGGGCCCACCATTAGGGCCTGGATCAGCCACCCTCAACAAGTGTGTCTGCAGCAAGGTTGGCTTTGTCTTGGGTTCTGACCTTGGGAAAGGAGTGAGCATGTGGCAGATTAAGTGGGCAGCCTGGGACCAGCTATCAGTCATCCAGAACAACAGGGGTGTTGGGATCACATGGAAAGAGAGTAACAGTCTTATTTACTGAAGAGAGGAGCCAGTTCCCTGCATGTCATAGAGGAAGGAGGTGTTGGAGGTAAAGCCCAGGCTGGTGTGAAGGTTTTGTGGTGTGGCAGCTTCAGTTTGATGTGAAGAGCTTCAGAGCTCACTGGGGTTGGTGAGGACTCATGGAGAGGCATTAGACCATTGGCCTTTGAGATTTTTTTTTTTTTTTTCAAGCATCTGAAGTGTTTTTTATAGAGCTATTGGTGAAAGTGGAGGGGCTGAGACATCAAGGTTCTGGTGTTGGAGCCCTGGGGGCTATAGATCTTTTAGCCTGAGAGTGACAGTGTTTTAGGGATGCCCATGTGATGTGTGTAGAATGAGTTGGGCCTGGGAGAAGCTAGAGGTAGCAGGACATTACAAATAATCCATGTTTGAGGGAATGAGCCAAACATAGGGGGAAATGGTAGGTCCTGGTACTGAAGAAACACTAAAGATTTGAAAATAAGAACTCTGCTGGGCTCTTGGGTGGCTCAGTCAGTTAAGGTTAAGTGTCTGCTGCTCAGGTCATGATCCCAGGGTCCTGGGATCCAGCCCCTTGTCGGGCTCTCTGCTCAGTGCAGAGCCTCCTGCCTGCTGCTTTGCCTGCTTTTGGGCTCTCTCTCTCTAAGAAATCTTTTTTTTTTTTGAAGATTTTATTTATTTGACAGAACACAGCTGAGAGGGAACACAAGCAGGGGGAGGGGCAGAGGGAGAAGCAGGCTCCCCACTGAGCAGAGAGCTCAATGTAGGGCTCAATTCCAGGACCCTGGGATCATGACCTGAGCTGAAGGGAGACACTTAACGACTGAGCCACCCAGGGGCCCCAAAATAAATAAATTAAAAAAAACAAACTGGGACGCCTGGGTGGCTCAGTTGGTTAAGCGGCTGCCTTCGGCTCATGTCATGATCCCAGTGTCCTGGGATCGAGTCCCACATCGGGCTCCTTGCTCAGAGGGGAGTCTGCTTCTCCCTCTGCCTCTGCCTGCCACTCTGTCTGCCTGTGCTCGCGCTCTCTGACAAATAAATAAAATCTTAAAAAAAACCCCAAAACAACAAAAAAACCTCTACTGAAGCTGGGAATGTGGTTAGGCTGTGGCATAATGACACGGCCGCTTGATGAGGTTTTGTTGCTACAGCTCTTAATAATGCTTCTGCGCACTTGATGTATTTCAGTCCTTTTTAAAAAGTGGCTTTAACAGCAAGAATATTGCATTTTTACGTGAGTAACATAGGTTAGAAACAATATGCACACAGCTTCCCACGTTTGGGAGGAACATGAACTAGGTTTGCATAAAAACCAGAACCGGATGGATGTTCCAGAATGAAATGGTTTCCTTCCAAGGTGGAATTGTGGGCGACTGCTGTTTGTCCATGTTTGCTTGTTGGCATTTTCTAAGGTTTCTGTAATAAGCCTTTCGAAATTTCCTAATGCTGAAAAAGTTTCTTAAAAGAATGATTCCCAGCTTTTGAACCTGGCACAGCAGAAGTGATAGAGAAGTAGAACTTCAAGTGTGTAGGAGTCCGTGGACAAGCTGGTGTGAGGTTGGTGTAAGTCTCCTGAGGGAAGGATTAGGAAGTCATTCAAGATGGAGTTGAGAGATCCCAAAGCTACAGTGGGTGTGGAAAGAAGCTTTGGGGGTTGGGGTGTCTTCCTGGTTTAGGGACTGAAAACTTGAGTTGGGATGTGGCAGGAAGAGCAAGTGGAACCTTGGGAGGAACTGAGCTGCCTGAGAGGAGCCATCATGCATGAGGTGGGTTAGGGAGCAGGGGAGTTTGAGAAGGGACAGTGGCAATGGCTATGGGGACGCTTTCAGGGTGTGGGAGCCTGGTCTTGGGCTCACAGTGAAGCTGCAAGAACTGTGGCTTAGTTGGAATGACAAATCAGCTTGTGGAGAAGAGAGATTGCATGGCATCCTGGGTCCCAAGTTTCTGAATGTGAATGGGGCTTCTTTCCACCACTTAACCTCTGGACCATGCTGTCTTGGAGTTGACCATGCATTCCTTCCCTGGGTGCTTCTCCCTTGCTTCTGGCTGCAGCAGCCTGGGACAAGACCCTCAGTGCCCTTGTCCTCCGTGATCTGGATACTGCTACTTGGAGTAGTGTCATAGGTGGAGAAATGAACGAGAGGACTTACTCAGGCTAGGAGGCAAAATGCAAACACGGCCACGCTGTGGTAGGACAACACTACAGAAGAAGAGAGGGTAGAAAAGAGGATAGATAGATTCGGAGGGATCAGGGCAGGGAAGCCCCACAGAGGAATGGGCAAGGCACAGACAGCTTTCAGATTTGTCCAATAGCCATGAGCATGTGCCAAGCTCATCCTGATCCTGTCACTCCACTTTTGGCACGTGCTCTCAGGACAGAGAGGGAGAGTGGGGGTATATATATACTTCTAACTCCTCAATGTGATTTCCCAGAATCAAGCACAACAAGCAACAAAAATAGAGTTGGGTTGGGGCCATTTTCACAGGTTCTGTCTGGATATATTTCCTTCAAAGACTGGGTGCACTGTTGTATTTGGAGTCCTAGATCCATGGAGGGAGAGAGAACGCTTCAAGTACTTTTTGTACCACTAGTTAGCAGGCCCTGACCTGCTAACATTGTTTTTTTCTGCTTGCACTCAAAACTTTTAAATATACTCATCTATTCAGTTAACACTTGGCTAATGCTTGGGAAAGAGAAAACTGGAAATGCTTGGAAAACCATCTTAATGGCTCCCCTTCCAAGATGTAAATCTCAGTGAAGCATTTCTGAGGATGAGCAGCAGGAGTAGGGAGACTATTAGGACTCAGGAGAGTTTGCTGTGGGGACCAGGAGAATTGTGTGGGATCAGACTCAGAAACTGGAGAAGCCCCTGCAGGAGTAAGAGGAGCCCCAGGCTGAATGGGGGAGGGGGGTAATTCCTCCAACTCATCCTGTCTATTCTACCTCCTACAACGGGAAGGGTAGACCCTGCCTAGCTCCAAAGGGCCCCCAGCCAGCATGAAGCATGCAATGCAGAAGGCACTCAGGAAATGCCTGCATAGGCAAGGGCAGTGTTTTCAATGAATAACAACCCCAAAGCATTAGAACTCTACTTCAAATCGGATCCCAAGCCCAAGCCTGCACTTTGCGGCTGAGGAAGGGACCTAAGCAGGTGAAGTGCACAGAGCAGGTGGATGATAGAGCGGGCAATCCCCGTTCCAGCCATTAGGACGAATGCTAATGTTCTGGAATGTTGTTTGTCTATAGGATGAGGCTTCTGCCCTCCAACAATGAGTCGCCAAGACTATGGCACCGTGGTAGCAGCAATGTGGCCTCCTGCCCCTAGTTCTGTCGTGGCCTCGGAGGAGCAGTGGCATAGAGACGACCACAGGGGGGCAGCCTCGCTCTTCCTTTGCCTCATGTCCAAGTCCTTCAAGCCTTCAGTCTTGATAGCAGGCTCAGAGTTTGGAGAATACAGAAGGCCAGCTCCCCTCCTTCAAGACAGCCCAAAGCAGACTAGGTGAGGTTTCACAGGCCCCTGGCTGGAAAACAGGGGCTCTTTTACACGCTTTTGCTAGTAACCTTCTAGGTTTCTACCGCTCCACTTGTGATAACCCTAGTTCCAGAAGAATGTGGGACTGGCCGCAGATCTCCAGGAGTGAGCCAGCCCCGTGCTTCCCATGCTCGACTGGGGATCTTGCTTGAGGCAGATTCTGGTTCAGGAGGCTGGGGTGGGAATTCTAACCCTTTCCCAGGTGGTGCTCATCACACACTGCATTTTCACTCCGAAAGACTTCAACTCTGGGAGGCTCAGTTACATCATCTGTAGAATTGGGATCCACCAGTCCCATCCACCACAGAGACGGTGGCTGGGGAAGACATTCACGATGAACCAGATGGATGAACGACGATGAACCAGGCACATGATTTGCCTTCGGAAGCCTCCTTGTCAGTGCAAAGAATAAGCTGTCCCAGGAACCTTCTTTCTTGTTCTTGCTTCCCTTCCAGGAACCCAGGCTACTGAGGAAAAATGCTGAAGGGAGGTGGAAGGGAGAGAGGCCTGGACCTCCGCCTGGGGGCGTGGCCTCTGGTCCCTGGAGGGGGAAGGGGGGTTTGCTCCCAGTCCCTGCAGTGACACATGAATCCTTCCTACCTTGAGCCAGAAGTTCCACCATTCCTTTTGCTTTGAGCCACTCCTCCTGACTCTGTGTGATCCCATGAGTGGCCTCAGAATGGAGGGACACAGACCTCGGTAGGGGGTGGGGGGTCTCGAGCTGTGGGCAGAGATTACCTGGAAGCCCCTGCATGATCCTGTGAATTCCAGGCCTCTGCAGCAGAGGAGTGATCAGCAGATTCAGAGCGAATGGACTGAAGGTGAGCTCCGGGACCCTTAATTCAGTCTCCTCTCCTTGCCTGGTGGTAGAGATCCCACTTCTGAGTGGTAGGAAAGACGTGAGCTTTTGGGCTGTATGAGCATGCCCAGCATTTTCCTCCACCTCCATCCCTTTAAAGAGGCTTGTCTCCTGTCGTTGCCAGCCTCCAAGTCTGAGTCTTGGCCAGCTTCTTTTCGAGGTTTCTCTAATGCCTCATCAGGAGAATGGATGCAAGAGATGGCAGCATCAAAGCAGCAGGGGAGAGAGAGGTGGAGGGGACCCTTGCTGTGGATCAGCGGCTGGGCTCCCCTTTAAGGTAAAACAGTGGCTCCAAAGTGCCTCTGACTCCTCTGGGCAGCATGTGAAATACAGGTCATTGGGCCCCAGCTCAGAGTTTTGGATTCAGCAGATCCGCCCCGGGGTCTGCGTACTGGCATTTCTAACAGTTCCCAGGTGATGCTAATGCTTTGTTCTGAGGAGAGAGAACCTGTGTAATGGGCAAAGGGGAAATAAATGAAGCTGATTGATGAAGTGAACAACTGGGGGTGAAGGCTTTGTGGGCAGCAGAGGGAAAGGAAGAGATTCAGGTACAGCCGTGGGGAGTAGTAAGAGGAAAATGCAAAGTCTTCCTTAAGAAATGCCAAGTCAGGTTTGAAATTTCTTTGAAGCTGCTTCTGAGGGCAGGACTTTGTGTCTCTCTGAATATTACTTCCGGTTTACCCTGACCCTGGGGGTGCTTTGGGTTAAATGATTTGCCCTGACTTGCCATCCCTCCTGTGTGAGGACACCCTCCTTCTCCAGGCGACTGGTCTTTGGCTCATTCCTTGGTGCATCCCACTGCCTTGGCTCATGGAGTAGGTAAGTCT
This sequence comes from Mellivora capensis, assembly GCA_004024625.1. Lineage (NCBI taxonomy): Eukaryota > Metazoa > Chordata > Mammalia > Carnivora > Mustelidae > Mellivora > Mellivora capensis. The sequence goes on along the minus strand of PISX010008302.1, from coordinate 19,694 downwards.
GTGATCGCTTTCTCTGCATGCGTCTCTGTCCTGGCCAGGCTGAGCGCTTCTTCAGGGTGGAGAAGCATTTGCTGAATTGAGTTCCCTTCTCTAACTGGACCCTCAGTCTCCAAAGCCCAGCTTCACGTATGCACACCCCTGTCCAACCCACCCCCTCCCCCCGGAGGGGAGCTCTGTGAGGGGGACAGGGCCTCACAGTTAACGGGAAAGGCTTTGGTGTATGGCTCTTCCCAGGTGAGACATAGTGTCACGCAATTTCCATTATATCAGACTCAGCTCTTTAGCCTGCTCTGCACAGCTTTTAAAGATACTTTAAAAATAAGCCCTGAATGGGAATGAACTCATCAAGCAGCACTATCTGTTGATGAAATTGCTTCCTGTTAATTTGAGTTTACAAAATAAATGGCCCCTGACTATCTGGCGTCACTACGATGTGCCCACCTCTCGGGAATGGCCAGCAGTGGCCACTGGAGGGCGCTCCCTGGGAGCCGCGGCAACCACAGGAGGGGAGTCGGAGCTTACCGACTTCCGGGAGTCAGAACTGCATTCATTGGCTTCTTTTCCCCTTCACGTTCTCCCAGCAGCCATGGGGCGCTGCCCTGGCCTGGGGATGCAAACCTCAGCAGGGCCCACAGGTATCCTTATGTGGCTCTTAGTCTCGTGGGGCCTACAAATGAACAGATAATTCACAACAGACGCGAGGGCGGACAGAAACACGGAGCAGACCCTTAGGGTGGGCCAGGAGCCGAGAAGCAAAGGATGAACAAAGGGTAAGCAAGAGAGAGTGAGGGGCCAGTTTGACCAAGGATGAGCAGGGATCAACAAACAGCTCATGGTGCAAAGCTCAGGGCAGAGAATCTGCAGAAAGAAGGGACCAAGGGCCAGTGGGTGGAGTCACATAAAATGCCCCCCTGCCCCTCTTTGCAGTCTTTCATTGTATTTTTCTGGGGGGGTGGAGAGAGAGAAATAGAAAGATTGAGAGAAAGAATCTTTTTTTAAAAGATTTATTTATTTATTTATTTGAGAGAGAGGCAGTGAGAGAGAGCATGAGCTGAGGAGAAGGTCAGAGAGAAGCAGACTCCCCGTGGAGCTGGGAGCCCGATGCAGGACTCAATCTCAGGACTCCGGGATCATGACCTGAGCCGAAGGCAGTCGTCCAACCAACTGAGCCACCCAGGTGTCCCGAGAGAAAGAATCTTAAGCAGGTTCCACACCCAGGGCAGAACCCAACCGAGGACTCGATCCCACAACCGTGAGCTCATGACCTGAGCTGAAATCAAGAGTTGGACGCTCAACCACCTGACCCAGGCAGGGGTCCCTATTCTATTTAATTTGTTTAAAAAAAATATTTTATTTATCTGTTTGACAGAGAGAGAGAGATCACAAGTAGGCAGAGAGGCAGGCAGAGAGAGAGAGGAGGAAGCAGGCTCCCTGCTAAGCAGAGAGCCCGATGCGGGGCTTGATCCCAGGACCCTGAGACCATGACCCGAGCCGAAGGCAGGGGCCCAACCCACCGAGCCACCCAGATGCCCCTCTATTTAATTTTTTAAAGTAGGCTCCATGCCGCACATGGAGCCCAACACGGGGCTTGAACTCGGGACACTGAAATCAAGGCCTGAGCTGAGATCAAGAATCAGACACTTAACTGACTGAGCCACCCAGGCAACCCATGCACTCTTTATTTTACAGAGGGGTTTGGGGCCTTTTGCAGTTGACGATGATCAACACCATCAGAGATGGGGTTGTAGTGAGCAAGGTCACATTATAGGAAAGCCCATGGGGACCCCCCCCCCCCAGAGTATAAGCTGTGCTGGACTCCGGCTTGGTGATAGGGGAGGATGGGGGGGTGCCTCCTCACCTTGCCCCCTGCACCTGGGGGTGTGTGTAGAGTTGGATGGTCCCAGATCTGCAACACCTTGGCTCCATGGACCTTTGCTGGGGGTCGCTGACACCTGAGTGTGGCATGCTTGAATAGGCATAACAAAGGGCCATGTAGGGCAGTGGGGCAGGGGGTCTCACGTCTGTGGGGGCTGCCTGTAATTGCCAGCCCGTACTCAGGGCTTGTGCTCACGTCTGGCACCCCCCTGCAGGACGCAGCAGGAAGGTCACCCATGCAAGCAGCGTGAGGTTCTAGCCCAGAGCATGCTTGGGCTTCGAACCCTTGTATCTTTCATAGAGAAAAAGGGGCTTTGGCTCCTCTCCCAAGGGTGTTGAGAAACCCTGGTAAAATTTCAAGCTGGGACACGGCTGGGTCTGAATTTCATTGTGGAGAGAGCCTGCTGTTGGTGTGGAGGGGAGAGAAGGGTGGGCTGGCAGCAGAGAGGCTGGCATGAAGCTGTGGCCATTTGTGGGTCCAGAGCAGAAGTCTGCAGCCCTGGGAGATGAGTTCTGAGCTAGTTGGTTGGCTGTGAAGGAGAGTGGTCAGAGGAAAAACACAGTTTCACATATTGAGAAAAATGTGGCAGTGCGCCTGGCTGGCTCAGTGGTAGAGTGTGAGACTCTTGATCTTGCGGTTGTGAGTTCAAGTCCCACACTGTATGTAGAGATTACTTAAAAAAAGTAAAATCTTAAAAAAAAATAAAAGATAGGCACATATTTAGAGTGAGAAGCCTCTGAGCCACAGGCAGGGTAATCTGTTTGGGGAGTTTCTTTTCTCTATAGTTCCAACTCCTGGCCCTTAAAACAGGGGGAGTTGAGGGTGAGGGGGATAGGGATGGGGGTGGGGGGTGGTTTGCAGAAGGGACTTTGGTGAAGATGCCTGTGATTTGTGTGACTGTGGGGCCAGGTCGGGCTCTGGCCCTGTGGTCTCTGGGAGTACTCACTTGGAGATACGTTGGCCATTTCTTGTCCTTGTTCAACCAGGCTACATAATTTCTAACATGCAGCTATAAAATGGGTTTGGCGGGGCACCTGGGTAGTTCAGTCAGTGAAGCTTCTGCCTTTGGCTCAGTTCATGATCCCAGGGTCCTAAGATCGAGCCCCACATGGGGCTTCCTGCTCTGTGAGGAGCCTGCTTCTCTCTCTCTGGTTTCCCCTGCTTGTGATCCTGCTCTCTCTCTCTCTCTCTCAATCTGTCAAATAAATAAATAAAATCTTAAAAAAAAATTGGGTTTGGCTGAGATTCCTTTGGCCATGCCATCCCCCACTCCTAGCTGCAGTGAGCAAGCTCATTGCCTGGCTTCCTGACAAATGAGTGACCTCATGTTTTTCTCTCAAGCTAGCGGGCTAGAGGAACATACCTGTTCTGGCTTGCCAAGAAAGCCGTCCAGAGTGGTGGTGTCACAGAACACAGGCTTGCTGTTCTGAGTTAGAGGACACACAGCCTTTGGCCACTTGTTCGTGTCTCCTCTCCTTGGCCTGCTCCGTCTGGTCCTTGGTGGACCCGTTTTCTCCTCCTGGTGAAAATGTAGATGGATGTCCTTACTTCTCACCCTGGGCTCTGGGGGAACAGGCAGGCAGGATACTAAGGTGATATGTCCTTCATGTTGTTCTGGGGTTTTTCCTTCTTAATTCATAAGCCAGTTTGGTGGTGATTAAATGTTCTTTGCTTTTCAGCCCTATTTGCTGGAAAATAGCCCAGTTCCCAACTTCACCAAAAAGATGGGGCTACATGAACACCTTGCTAATGTCCTTCCTGGAGCCTGGAGGAGGCTTAGGGGAGGGTGGCCTGCCTCCGCCCGGGACATCTGATGGGCCAAGGGCAGAGCTCTGGCCCCTCAGCATGGTGGATAGCCTATTTCTGGCTGTATTCCTACCCAGCATGGTGTCCCAGGGATGGGGGTGTATCTGCTTTCCGGGGCTGCCGTAACACCGTACCACACAGCATTGGAACTGTGGAGTTTATCACTTTTCCGTTCGGGAGGCCTGCCGTCTGAAGTCAAGGCATTCCCATGGTTGGTTCCTTCTGAGGGCTCTGAGGAAGAACGGCCCTCTCCCGGCTTCTGTGAGCCACAAGTGTTTCTTAGCTTGGGGACAGGATTCTTCCTTTGTCTTCACATCACTTGCCCTTTGTGTGTGTCTGTCTCTGTGTATTTCCCCCTTTTTCTAAGGACACCAGTTACATTGGATTAGGGCCCATCCTAATAACTTCATTGGACCTTGATTAATACTGTAAAGACACTTTTGGCCACTAAGGTCTCCTCAGGGGTTGGGGGTTAGATCTTGAATCTTTAAATATTTATTTATTTATTTGAGAGAGAGTGAGAGAATGAGAGAGAAAGCGTGAGTGGGAGCCTCTCAGGCCAACTGCTCTGCAGGGCTTGATTTCACAACCCTGAGATCATGACCTGAGCCAAAACCAAGAGCTGGATTCTGAGCCATCGGCACACCCCAGCAGCCCCTTTTTTGAGGGGACACAGCTCAACCCATAAGAGGCCTCTTTTTGTGTGGGTTCCTCAGGGGCTTCCAGAACACACCTGCTCAGAGATGGGGCTGGCTGGCGGAAGGTTTCTGGGCTTATCCAGCAAGCAGGCCCAAGGGCTGGTCTGTTGGGAAGGGCTTCTGGGCTTAAGCAAGGAGAGCAAGAAACTTTGTTGAGGGTTCTGGGCAGGGGAGTCCCACCTTCCCAGACTCACTTTTCTGTATCTGTTGTGCTACCAGGCCTCCCACTTACTGCATGGACAGTTGTGAGGGGAGGCACATGAGCAGAGCTGATGGTAGGGCTGGCTTCCTGGCCGTCGCTGCTGTGGGTGGCCCAGGGTGATTCCAGAGAACCAGGTAGAACCCTGTATGGAAGTCCCATCCAAATGTTCAAGAGCCTACCTTCCTCCTTGGACATTAGAAATGTGCCAAGGGTCGGGCCAAGTGGGAGGGGCCTAATCTGCTAGTCCAGGTTTGAGTCAACCAAAATATAAACTCCAGAGGTCAGGGCTGGTGACGCCCTTTGACCTGTGCTCCAGGACCCGGGGTGGCCAGTGGGAAGCCCAGGGCTGTACCTTCTCTTCCCCTCTGTGTGTGTATTTTTCTTGGAACCACAGAGTTATGACCACATCACCAACTCCAAATGGAGCCTTGGCTTCACGCACACGGGACACAACGGCAACACCCGAATTTGCAGTGTAGATCTTGCTGCATCTAACATTTATGAGTGGCAATAAAAGTGAAGGTTGGAATCGTATCTGTGATTCCCAACCACGAGCCATAATTTTCCACATGCGAACATCTGTTGAAAGATCCCAGCAGAGAGTATGGGGTAATTGACTCCCTTTTATCCTGGACCCATCAGTTAGGCCCCATCAACTTTATTGTAAATTCTCAGGGATTTGTTAGTAAACAACATTTGGGGAGCCCGACACCGCCACGCTGCAGTGGGGAGCTCGAAGCATCTGGGCTGGGGCCTGGCAGTGTGCCCTGGACCACTGCAGGGTTGAGTCCCAGGCCACAGTTCAGTTCGAGGAGACGCCAGGCGGGGCGGGGAGGGGGGCGTGGGGGGGTGGCGGGGGAGCCGCCAGAAGCCATAGCTCCCTGGGAAGGAGGCAGTGAGCGCCTCCTACTGCTTGAGGGACCTGGGGCTCTGGTGCTCCAGAGACAGAGTGCAGAGATGTTTGGTGCAGCCCAGAGGCTGAGGGAGGAGGCTTTGGACCTGGACAGGCCTGGCTGGGTCCCGGCTGCAACCCTCATGAGCAGGATGACTATGTGGGCAAGGCCCCTGAAGTTTTCTGTGACTCTGTTTCTTCATCTGTTCCATGGGGATGATAATAATCCTATCTGCTGGGGAGGGGGAGAGTATGAGGACTCACCAGAATTCATGGGATGGCCCAGTACTGTTCTAGGCACTCAGGGAGGCGCCATGAGTCAGCTTTTCCTACCAGGGTTGGGAAGGGAGAGAGCAGAAGCAAACTGCTGGGAGCAAGTGGCTGTCCACAGGAACTCTTGAGGGCTCTGACGTTGGTGGGTAGAAAGAGCTGCTTCAGCCGTGGCTCTCTCTGGCTTCCCTTCTCACTGTAGTTGTGGGCCTGCACAGGATGGGGGACATTGCTGATGACAGGCTGCCCTTGGGGCCGGGAGTGTGGGCAGTGTCCCTCGACTACATGGCTCCTCACACAGCTGTCCAGGACCCCCAGTCCTTGGGCCACCCCCTTCATCTGCTTCTTGGTCCACATGTCCTGCCTCAACTGCTGGAGGAGCAGAGGTGTTGAGCAAGACCATGTGTGGCTGTGGTTCGGTGAAGAGGACCTGTCATGGGGTGGTCTTCGATGCCCTTTTCTCCTGGGGGAGGTTCTGGCTGAGCTTCCTCTCTCTGTTTATGTGCTGTGGCATTCCCAGGACACAGGGATGACAGGGACCCAGCAGATCTGCAGCCTGCACTCCAGGGTTTGACATGGTCTTGGGAAGAGGGCTTCCCTGGCTTGGGGCCTCTCCTTTGGGTCTGTTGGTCTTGGCCTGGCTCATCTGGCTGACCTGCCTTGAAGAGCTGAAAGTAGAGCAGTTCCTTTGGGGAGCACATATCCCAAGTCAGCTGCTTTTATTTTTGTTTATTTAGAGAGAGTGAGCACGAGCAGGGGTGCGGCAGGCAGAGGGAGAAGCAGGCTCCCCACTGAGCAAGGAGTCCAATGCAGGACTCATCCCAGGACCTTAGGATTATGACCTGAGCCAAAGGCAGTGCTTAACTGGCTGAGACACCCAGGCGCCCCCCCTCCGCCCCTAGTCAGCTGCTTTTAGTCTGGTCCAGAGATCAGCTTTCCTCATCTTCCCTGAAAATGCCAATCTGGTCTCCCTGGGGGGTTAATGAGGACTCCCTGACTCCCATCTGCTGCAGGGCATCTCAGGGTAATGGGCTTCAGGCAACAAACACAAGTGATCACGTAGCTCAGACAGTCCTGAGCCCAAAGGCCTGTTCCTCGGCGACCCAGTCCAGGAGCCCGTAACCTGGTTCTCTGAACTCTGCTTGCTGATTTGTGACATCGGGGTAACTCTAGAATCTCCCCTTGAAGTTGAAACAGGGTGGTGTGTGTGGAGGGCTTAGCATGGCGCCCGGCACCTGGCAAGCCCTCAGTACATGTTAACTGTTCTGATCCGTCAGGTTAAATGGGCCGTATTGGCATTCAGCGTGAGATACTCCCCCCCAACCGACCCATGCCAGTCCAGCTCTCTGTGGTAAAAAGCTGGTTTTGGTGAGCCATAAACAATGTAGACTGTGCTGTCAGATGGGGACCGGTTAAAATCCTGCCTCTAGCACCTGTGTGACCTTGGGAAAGGACTTACCCTCTCTGGGGCTCCTCTATCATCCGCAGAATGGGCGAAAGAACCTTGCCTCCCCACGAGGATGATTGTGCATATTGAATGTAAATCACTTGGCTCAGTGAATGGCAGTTTTACGGTTATTAATATGATTATTCACACTCCAGGGACCAAGTTTTTTCTGAGCCCTGCTCTTCCACCCTCCACCCTTGGGACGCAGTGCCCCAGTGCCTGTGGAGGGGTGAGTGAGGAGAGAACTGTTGGCCGTGTGTGGCACAGCCAGTGGGAACAGCTGAGGACAAAATTTCACCACTCATGTCCCGGGGATGAGCCTGCCTTCGTATTTCTCATCTTACCACTAAACTTGGCTCTCAGGGAACAGAACTGTGGTGTGTGGCCGGTCTGGAAGGGAAAAGACTTTTTTTTTTTTTTTTTTTTTCCTGCCTGAGTGGGAAATGGGTGGCTGGAGAGGCAGCCTGGTAGGGACCTTGGGCCGGGTTGTGTGCCCCCTGGATTCAGAGGCGCCCTCCCGGGCCGCTGGGTTTCTGACTTCGCCATCCCCCACCCTGCCTGTGAACCTCCAGATGTGTGGCACCCCCCCGGGGGTGCACAAGAACTTTGTTTTCCATCAGCAGTAAGGGTTTATCTGATGTGACCTCCCCAAGGTCCCTATAACATGCCAAGGCCCCGCCTGCGGGTGAGGAAATGGAGAGTCCGTATCCAAGGTCCCATCCTCTCCCACCTCCCACCAGAATCGATCTGAGCATTTCAGTGCCTTGGCTCAGGGCATCCTGGGGGTTTTTTGTGTACTTTCAATCAGATGCTCCCTCTTTTTTTTTTTTTTTTTTAAATTCCAGTGTAGTTAACATAACAGTATTATGTTACATTCGTGTGTACGATATAGAGGCTCAGCAATTGACTGTATTCTGCAGTGCTCATCAAGATATGCAAACCCTCCCTCTTTGCCAGGGAGATCTGGGTCTGGCCTACTTTCCAGCCTCCTCCCTTCCCACTGCCTCCTTCTGCCCAGGACTTGGCCGCTCCAGCCTTCCGTGCATTTCTGGATGCCACTGTTGCTTGGTTTTGCATCTGGGGCTTTGTGTCAAACTTTCTACTGCCTGGAAGGCTGCTCCTTGGGGGCTCCCATGACTCTGTGGCTCCCTTACTTGCTTACTTCTGTTCTCTGTCCCTCCTGAGAAAGGCTGCCCTTGGTTTCCCTAGGTAAAAAAGGCTTCTGCCCATTATTCTTTCCCATTATCAGGTTTTTGTTTCTTTCATAGGTCTTATCACAAGAGGTGCAGAGTGAGGGGGTTGAGAAAGAGGGCTTAGAGCAAGACACAGCTTTGCTGTTGTTCCTGATCTCCCATTTATTAGTGGGGTAACCTTGAATGAGTTGGTTAACCCTCTGTGTGTCTGTGCAAAATGGAGGTAATAATAGAACACTCATCACAGGATTAGATGACTTAATGAGTCTAAAATACTGAGAACAGTGCTGTCTGTAGATGATGATTACCACAGTCTGTACCTACCTTGTTTCTTGGTGTCGTAAGGCCCTAGACCATAAACTCCAGGAGGCCATTGTGTCTCACTCCATCATGCCTGCACTCCAGGGCCTGTGACACACCCACGGTGTCATGGGGGCCCAGTAAATGCATGTCACATGACCCGGCTGTACCCAGGCCAACACAGGGGATGGCAGAGCTGGGCCTTCAGGGGAGAGAGAGCCATTTCAGCACCTCATCTTTGTTCACGCCACACTGACGTTCCTAGGTAAAAATTATTCAAGCTTTTTAAAAATAATTTTTTTTTAAAGATTTTATTTATTTATTTGAGAGAGAGGCAGTGAGAGAGCATGAGCGAGGAGAAGGTCAGAGGGAGAAGCAGACTCCCCGTGGAGCTGGGAGCCCGATGCGGGACTTGATCCCGGGTCTCCGGGATCATGACCTGAGCCGAAGGCAGTCGTCCAACCAACTGAGCCACCCAGACGTCCCTAAAAATAATTTTTTTAAGAAAGATTTTTTCATTTATTAGCGAGAAAGAGAATGAGTGGGGGGAGTAGCAGAAGGAGAGGGAGAAGGAGGCTTCTGGCTGAATAGGGAGCCCCATGCAGGGCTCGATCCCAGGACCCTGGGATCATGATGCTTTGTTGACTGAGCCACCCAGGTGCCTCTACTCAAGTTATTTTAACTCTCCTGTTCTGTTTCCATTTCTTGTGTTCTCCCAGGAAAGTCGTTTATAAAATAAAAGGGGGTCTTTCCTTGTCAGCCTAAGCTTAGCCTCAGCTGTGTTACCACAGAGGGGTGTCTTGGGCACAAGTGGTGGAGATAGAGTGAGGGCTGGGGGCATAAGACAGGCTTGTCCTTCCCCTCCCTGGGATCATCACAGAGGTGATCCTTCATGACAGGACGCCTGCGGTGGTGCTGGGATGGGCAGTCCTCTTGCCCCTCTGGGGCTCGGGGGCCTGCAAGGGGAGTGGTGAGGGGGCGCATGTGCAGTTTCCTTCTGTGACATGCCCTCAGGGCATGCGCATTCCAGGTGGGCGAGCACTGGCAGAGGTGGGCACCTGCTCCCTGAGTAGAAGAAGGTGGGACAGCGGGGCTGAGCCTCCCTGGCCACCTCATCTTGGATAGTTCATGCACCCTCCGAGAGCCTTCGTCCCATGTGTCAAATGGACACCGGGATTCTGTCGTCCTCTCCCCTCTGCCCCAATGGCACTTCTAGACCTGTGGTGACACTGGGTCCTGTGATTCCTCAGTTCAGGAAAAGTCTAGAGGGCTGGCGTCTCCCTTTTGGAGATCCTCTATCCCTCATCGGGGCACTCGCAAAGCTCCCACATGGATTTGGGAGCAGAGTACCCTCTCCTTCTCATCTGGGAGGGGACCCCTTCTGAGCATTCCCTCTTTGCAATGCCCCTGGCCTCCCTCCTCTGGTCAGGAGGGGTGTTAGGATGAATAGGTGAAAGGCCTGCTTGGGCATGCCCCAGGAAGTGGGCAGGGCTGCTCTGTTCGGGGCCAGCCCAGACTCCCCAGCAGGCAAATTCCATCTTCCAACATTGACTCCACTCCCCAGGAGATGGGCCTGCTCTTCTGGGGGCTTGGTTCTCTCCGTCCCTGGCCGTGCTGGGGTGCCTTGGATGGAGCGCGCCGGCATGAAGACTGCCTGCAAGTAGCATCTCTTTGACCTCAGGGCGTTTATGCAGCACCTGCCGGGCCCCTGGCTGTGTTTATGCCATCCTGAGCTGGAAGCCCAGTGGCAGAGTGTTGGAGCTGGCTCTGGGTGGGGTTGGGTGGAGGGAAACTCAGGCTTTTGCCCTTGCCCATCCCCCGCTCACTTGGAACCACATGTCCGTGAGACTCCATGATGCTGCTAGCCCGTGTCTGAGTCTCCCCATTACTGACGGGGCCGCAGCCTCATTTGTCTGATTTATGTCCAATATTCTCCTGGTTTATACCTTTTCTTAGCAGTTTAATAATGATCTATAAACCTGTCTCCTTGGACTTAGATTTGGAAGGTTTGTATCTGGGGACCATTTTGATTTTACAAATTCCATACACTAGCTGGGGATTTAAGTTCTGCCCTGACTGGCACATTGTCCCTCCTGTTCCTTTGACTCTGGGCTCATCAGGAGCTGGTCCCCAGCAGGATTTCTCCAGATACTTTGGGATTGCCCAGCAAGTCCAAGTCCATGAAGAGGGGAGTCAGGGACCATGGTTATGTCTGGGTCCTGTTCCTTGCTTTTGCTCCAGGTCCATCTTTGGGGCCCGGGTGGGGCCTTGGGACCAGCTGATTCTGACCAGGCCCTCCATCTGGTTCTGGAGGCACTCTCCTCTCTCCCTGAAGCCACCTTTCTGAGTACTTGTGGTTGGCGTGTGTGGCCTCAAGCTTGTGCAGAAGTAAAAAGAAGGCACACGGGGCCCCTGGGTGGCTCAGTCGGTTAAGCGGCTGCCTTCAGCTCAGGTCATTGATCGCCGAGTCCTGGGATCTAGCCCCACATCAGGCTCCCTGCTCAGCGGGGGAGCCTGCTTCTCCCTCTCCCTCTGCCTACTTGTGGTCTCTCTCCATCTCTCTAATAAATAAATAAAATCTTTAAAAACATTAAAAAAAAAAAAGGAAGGCACACGTTCCTTTTTCGTGTTTTTGTCAGCTGTGTGCCAGCGCAGCCCGACTGCTGATATCCCCCAGCACCACGGAGTTGGTAGGAGAGGGGCCCTTCTGCCTGGATTCATCGCCCACTTTGCCCCTGCACTCAGGTTAAATGCTTGGGGACGGAGGAGGTCACATCACCACGCTATGTCGCCGGGTCAAGTTCATCATGCTTGGCCGTTTTGCTCTCAGGGCAAGTCCTCTCCTGGGAGATGCCTCAGTGTCTGGGCAGATGGACACCTGGGGGTGTTGAGCTTGCTGGTCCTGAGCCCAGCCAGGCTGAGCCTGACACTCTTCCTGTATGTATGGTTTCTCTTGGGGATTCTGAGGGGGGGATGTTTTTCTCTCAAGAATGTTGAGGATATGGGACGCCTGGGTGGCTCAGTTGGTTAAGCGGCTGCCTTCGGCTCAGGTCATGATCCCAGCATCCTGGGATCGAGTCCCACATCGGGCTCCTTGCTCGGCAGGGAGCCTGCTTCTCCCTCTGCCTCTGCTTGCCACTCTGTCTGCCTGTGCTCGCTCTCTCACTCTCTCTCTCTCTGACAAAAAAAAAAAAAATCTTAAAAAAAAATGTTGAGGATATTGTAGAAGGGGAGCTGTATGTGGGGTGGAAGCAGACAGGGGCTTCTCGTCCTGTGGTGTCGCCTGGTGGTCCTCAGAAGGACCCCAAGGACGCAGTGTCTCTCTCTGAGTGTAGAGACAAAGGGCCCCAAGTCATTGTATTTTCTCCCTCAAGGGAGCAATAAAGGGCTGGTGTCAAGAGTCAGTTTGCAGCTGGGGGTCAAGGATCATTCCGTGGCCACAGGGGCTGACATTTGGGCTGTCATGTGGAGAGTGCATGCTTCCTTTGAGAAAAGATGCCAGGCCCATGGCATTCGAACCCTGATCTTGTCCTTACTCATTTATACAATAATGACTCACTGGGGATGTGGCGTAAGGAGCAGGATAGGCTCTGTGGTCCCTACCTTCATGGAGTGTAGATTTCACTGGGGCCAGACATTTAATAAGCTCACCTGTGAAAGTGTCCCCCTAAACTGTGATGAGAGCTGTGAGGAAAATAGGTGTGGAAGGGAAGACGTCCTCCTGTTGGGGATGCGTGCTCAAGCTGACACCTGAGGGAAAACCATTGAGACAGGTGAGGTGGGCACGGAAGGGCCAGGCTCTGTGAGGAGAGGCATCTAGTGGCGGGGGCCGGGGGGTGGCAGGCTGCAGCCAGACCAGGCAGAACCTTCATGGGAGGGGAAATGTGGCCTTCATTGTAGGAGCACTGGGTAGAGTTGAAGGTTTTTTTGCTTTTTGTTTTTTTCCCCCATTTAAAGATTTATTTGGGAGAGAGAGCGTGCACACAGGTACATTGCACCAGGGGAGGGGTAGAGGCAAAGAATCTCAGGCAGACTCCCTGTTGAGCACAGAGCAGGGGTCTATCCCACACTGGTGAGATCAGGACCTGAGCTGAACCCAAGAGTGGGACACCTCACCGACTGAGCCACTGAGGTGTTCCAGTGTTAAAGGTATTAAGGAGAGTGACTTACCTGGCTTGAGAACAGAGTGCCCAGGAGCCAGAATGGAAGGCAGCAAACCAGCTGGGAGGTGCCTGCTGGTGTCCAGGTCGGAGGATGGCAGCGTGGGCCACGGCTGTGGAGGTGGACAGGCAGAGAAGCGCACTTAACTGAGAGACATTTAAGAATTAGATTTGGTGAGGGGGGTGGGAGGGAGGTGAGGTGTGTGGCCCTGGGGGTGTGGCTTGCCCAGTGGGATGGGATGGGTGGCAGGATGGATATAGGAGCCACTCCCTTACGCAAGGAACATTGGGTTTCCTGGAGAAAATCAGTAGCCCGGATTAGGATGGTTGAGTTTTAAATGTCTATGACTTGGCAGTGCTGTTAAAATGTCTCAGAGTAACTGTCAAGGGGGCGGTAGGCTAATTTAGCCTGGCTCTTGGGGTAGAGAGCTGGCTGGACTCAGGTACTTGAGAGTCACATGGTCATAGAAGCCAGAGGTGTGAAGGAGGTGACCCAGGAGAGTGTCTAAGTGAGGAGGGATCTACCTGTGAAGAGGGGTTGCCTAGTGTCCTGATTCCTTCCTGTCTGTCCATCCCAGGCTCTGCAGGGTTGCTGGAATCTAGACCTGTAGATACTGGCCTCTAGACATGTAGGGGTTTTCCGGGTACTGGGAGATAGGTCTTTCAATGTGGGGGCTGTGGCTGAAGAAGGCCAGTGGTCTTACCTCCCTCTCTCCGTGACTGTGGCCAGTTTGGTAACTAGACATGTATGACGTGTTAATTAGACCCTCTCAGAGCCCATCTCTACCTTGGAACCGGCTCCCTGCCTCTTCCAGGAGCCTTTTAGCATAAACACCCCTGGACTGTGAAAGTCAAAGATGATGAGCGGCAGAGTGTGGGGTGCTCTCTGGCAGTCTGCGCAAGGAGCACTGCCATGTTGGCTCATCTGGGCTGTTCCAGTGAGGGCCATCCAAGCCTGACTGTGAGCAGGAAGGCTTGATGTCTTTCTCTGGGGAGGAGGGAGGATGAAGCAGTTTGCTAAAACCCGGTGATCGTGATGACTCCCACTCATCATTTTAGGTGGGCTGTGGCTATGCTGGAAATGATGCCAGTGTTTTTGCTTATGGGGAAAGCATTAGTGTTTTGAAGAATAAATTTCTTGGCTGGGCTAAAGATATCCTTTTCCCTTTTCTTTATTCATTGTTATGAATTGCAAACAAAGACAGTTTAATGGTGAAATTGCTATAAAATGGTGGAGAAAACATTTCTTTGGGTATTAGTTTTGTTTTAGTAAATTACAAAGTAGTGATTTAATGTGCCACCTTCAAGATTATTTCTGCCTCTCAGTAGGGTCATATAATCAGCAAGATCTACTACAGCCTTCATTTTCTAGAGAACAGAGATAAATAATCCCCCATTATGCTCTTGAGTAAACTAAATCACCTGTGACGTTTGACACCTCCCATCCAGAGCAAAGGGGCGGTCACTTGGAGTGTGTGGGTGGGGAGGGGATGATGCTGTGTCTGAATATTGTAGCAAAAGGGATGGAGAGCTAGAGCTGGAAGCTGGGACCCCCAGAGTCACTCCAATAGGGGCTTCCCCTCAGTGGTGCTGCTGCCCCAGGCCTGGGGGTTCCACAGAAGCGGGAGGGGGCTGAGACTGGGTGCGGGACCGCCAGCACACTGGTTACACAGGCTCTCCACGCACCATGAACTTCCCATCTGCTTCTTTAATAAACACTTTCTGGGTCCCTACTATGTGCTGGCTGACTTGCTTGTTGGGTGCTGTTGTGGTGACAGGTTCCATATGTCCCTTGGGGAGCCCAGAGTGTGGAAGAGCATGGAACACAAAACCAACAAAAGGATTGTTCATAGGATGAAATGCACGGGGAGCAGTCATCCGGCCTGAGGCTGTAGGAGAAGGCTCCCTTGAACTGAGGTCTGGCTGAGGCTTGAAGGCTGTGAGGGCTTTTCCCAGCAGAGAAGGGAAGAGAAGGAAGAGGAGGGCAGGCAGAAAGAGCACAGAGGCAGAGGCCAACAGGAAGAGGTCCTGCAGCTTGCCGAATGCAGCTCACAGCAGGGCTTTCGAGGGGTGCTCTTTCTGGGAGACAGGATGAGAGGAAGGTGGGACCAGATAGTGAGAGCTGTCTTTCACAGGCCTGCCTTGGCAGGGGAATGGCTCCAGGACCTTAGAGGTGATGTTTTGAGACCCCTCTCCTTAGCCTCTCCATGTCTAGAGGGGCTGCCTCTGAGTGAGGGGGAAGGGGTGGGGGAAGCAGAGGGGCAGTGGGTGCTCGGGGATCCAGTCTGCTGCTCACTTTTACTGATACGCTCTATAACTTTGGATAAGTTACTCGGCTCCTTCGAACCTCTTTCTTCTGGTCTGGGATGAGACCGTTTTCCCTCCCCATAGGTTGCTGGGCCGTTTCCGTGAACTCACGAGAGGCCAAGTCTGCAGGAACTGGGAGGGCTGTGTCTTGTGGATCAGTATATCTGTATTTCCCCAGCTTTATCTGGTGGGCCTGGGGAAGAAAGAAGATTCAGTCTTCGCTGTGCCAAAGCTGGTGAGGAGGGGGTTTGGCTGTACCATGTCCTGGAGCCCCATCTCTGAGAGGAGCTTACATGGCCCTGAACATGCAAGAAGGTAGAGAAAACCCCATGTCACAGTAATCCTTCCTGCATGTGGTTGGGAGGAATTACCTTGAGGGGCTTTTAAGAGGTGGGGACAGCCTTCCAAGGGGCCCAGTTAAGTAACCACCAAGGGCAGCCATCTTTTTTTGTGGGAGGATGCCGGTCTGGTGACTGCAGGGTCTGGGTTTGGCTGAGGAAGAGCAGGTTTGGGGCTGGATCTCACTTGTCTGGGGCAGTGTATGGGGTGTGAGTGTTGTGCAGGGCTTTTTGTTTTCCTGTCTTTCCAGTCCCAGGGCTCAGTGGGTTCTCTCATGGACGGCTTCGTACACACTTAGCAAATAAATATCCACTTAAAAAGCCCCAGATTGGGGTTCCTGGGTGGCACAGTCATTAAGCATCTGCCTTCAGCTCAGGTCATGATCCCAGGGTCCTGGGTTCGAGCCCCACATGGGGCTCCCTGCTTAGCAGAGAGCCTGCTTCTCCCTCTCCCACTCCTCCTGCTTGTGTTCCTCCCTTGGTATGTCTTACTCTGTTGAATAAATAAAATATCTTAAAAAATAAATTATTCAGATGGCCTCATGTTTTAGTCTGGCCTAAAATGGTGGTCGTAGGATCTAGAACCAAGCTGTTCAGTAGAGTAGGTGTTTGCCATCTGTGGCTTTTTCAAGCATTTGAAAAAGCTAAACTGAATTGAGATGTCCCATAAATGTAAAATACCCACTGGATTTTGAAGACTTTATATAAAAAGTATCAATTTTCTTATTAATGATTTTTATACTGGGTATATGTCAAAATAATAATATTTTAGATATATTGGGTTCAGTAAAATAAAACTTCACCTTTTCTTTTTTTTAAGTTTTTTATTTATTTGAGAGAAAGACAGCACGAGTAGGGTGGAGGATGGGCAGAGGGAGAAGCAGGCTTCCTGCTGAGCAAGGAGCCCAATGTGTGACTTAGACCCTGGACTCTGAGATCACAACCTGAGCAGAAGGCAGCTGCTTAACTAACTGAGCTGCTCAGGTGCCCCAATTTCACCTTTTTAAAAGAGACTTTATTTATTTTTAAGTAATCTCTACACCCCACGTGGAACTTGAACTTACAACCCTGAGATGAAGAGTCACATGCTCCACTGGCTGAACCAGCCAGGCACCCCTAATTTCACCTAAAAATTTTTTTTTCAATGTGGCCACCAGAAAGTTTTTTAAATTTTTTATTAGCATATAATGTATTATTAGCTCCAGGGGTACAGGTCTATGAATTACCAGGTTTACACACTTCACAGCACTCACCATAGCACATACCTTCCCCAATGTCTATAACGCAACCACCCTCTCCATACCCTCCTACCCCTGGCAACCCTTAGTTTGTTTTGTGAGATTAAGAGTCTCTTATGGTTTGTCTCCCTCCCGATCCCATCTTGTTTCATTTTTTCCTTCCCTACCCCCCAAGCCCCAAGCTTTGCCTCTGAACTTCCTTATATTAGGGAGATCATATGATAATTGTCTTTCACTGATGGACTTTTTTGCTCAGCATAATACCCTCTAGTTCCATCCACGTCGTCACAAATGGCAAGATTCCATTTTTTGATGGATAGTTATCCATTGTACATTTATACCACATCTTCTTTATCCATTCATCTGTTGATGGACATCTAGGTTCTTCCCATAGTTTGGCTGTTGTGGACATTGCTGCTATAAACATTCAGGAACACATGCCTCTTCAGATCACTACATTTGTATCTTTAGGGTAAATACACAGCAGTGCGATTGCTGGATCATAGGGTAGCTCTATTTTCAACTTTTTGAGGAACCCCCAGAATGGCTGCACTAGCTTGCATTCCCACCAACAGTATAGGAGGATTCCCCTTTCTCCACATCCTCGCCAGCATCTGTCATTTCCTGACTTGTTAATTTTAGCCATTCTGACTGGTGTGAGGTGATATCTCATTGTGGTTTTGATTTGTATTTCCCTGATGCCGAGTGATGTGGAGCACTTTTTCATGTGTCTGTTGGCCATCTGGATGTCTCCTTTGCAGAAATATCTGTTCATGTCCTCTGCCCATTTCTTGATTGTATTATTTGTTCTTTGGGTGTTGAGTTTGATAAGTTCTCTATAGATTTTGGACACTAGCCCTTTATCTGATATGTCGTTTGCAAATATCTTCTCCCATTCTGTCAGTTGTCTTTTGGTTTTGTTGACTCTTTCCTTTGCTGTGCAAAAGCTTTTGATCTTGATGAAATCCCAATAGTTCATTTTTGCCGTTGCTTCCCTTGCCTTTGGCGATGTTCCTAGGAAGACGTTGCTGCGGCTGAGGTTGAAGAGGTTGCTGCCTGTGTTCTCCTCAAGGATTTTGATGGATTCCTTTCTCACATGGAGGTCCTTCATCCATTTGAGTCTATTTTCATGTGTGGTGTAAGGAAATGGTCCAATTTCATTTTTCTGCAAGTGGCTGTCCAATTTTCCCAACACCATTTATTGAAGAGGCTGTCTTTTTTCCATTGGACATTCTTTCCTGCTTTGTTGAAGGTTAGTTGACCATAGAGTTGAGGGTCTATTTCTGGGCTCTCTATTCTGTTCCATTGATCTATGTGTCTGTTTTTGTGCCACTACCATACTGTCTTGATGATGACAGCTTTGTAATAGAGTTGAAGTCTTGAATTGTGATGCCACCAACATTGGCTTTCTTTTTCATCCTTCCTCTGGCTATTTGAGGTCTTTTTTGGTTCCATATAAATTTTAGGATTACTTGTTCCATTTCTTTGAAAAAAATGGGTGGTATTTTGGTAGGTATTGCATTAAACATGTAGATTGCTCTAGGTGGCATAGACATTTTCACAATATTTGTTCTTCCAATCCATGAGCATGGAACATTTTTCCATTTCTTTGTTTCTTCCTCCATTTCTTTCATGAGTACTTTATAGATTTCTGAGTACAGATTCTTTGCCTTTTTGGTTAGGTTTATTCCCAAGTATCTTACGGTTTTGGGTGCAATTATAAATGGGATTGACTGCTTAATTTCTCTTTCTTCTGTTTTGTTGTTGGTGTATAGAAATGCAACTGATTTCTGTGCATTGATTTTATATCCTGACACTTTACTGAATTCCTGTATGAGTTCTAGCAGTGTTGTGGTGGAGTCTTTTGGGTTTTCCACATAAAGTATCATATCATCTGCAAAGAGTGAGAGTTTGACTTCTTCTTTGCAATTTGGATGCCTTTAATTTCTTTTTGTTGTCTGATTGCTGAGGCTAGGACTTCTAGTACTATGTTGAATAGCGGTGGTGATAATGGACATCCCTGCCATATTCCTGACCTTAGTGGAAAAGCTCTCAGTTTTTCCCCATTGAGGATGATATTCACTGTGGGTTTTTCACAGATGGCTTTGATGATATTGAGGTATGTGCCCTCTATCCCTACACTCTGAAGAGTTTTGATCAGAAAAGGAGGCTGTACATTGTCAGATGCTTTTTCTGCATCTATTGAGAGTATCATATGGTTCTTGTTCTTTCTTTTATTAATGTATTGTATCACATTGATTGATTTGTGGATGTTGAACCAACCTTGCAGCCCAGGAATAAATCCCACTTGGTCGTGGTGAATAATCCTTTTAATGTACTGTTGGATCCTATTGGCTAGTATTTTGGTGAGAATTTTTGTATCTATGTTCATCAAGGATATTGGTCTGTAATTCTCTTTTTTGATGGGGTCTTTGTCTGGTTTTGGGATCAAGGTAATGCTGGCCTCCTAAAATGAGTTTGGAAGTTTTCCTTCCATTTCTATTTTTTGGAACAGTTTCAGGAGAATAGGAATTAATTTTTCTTGAAATGCTTGGTAGAATTCCCCGGGGAAGCCATCTGGCCATGGGCTCTTATTTGTTGGGAGATTTTTGATGACTGCTTCAATCTCCTTACTGGTTATGGGTCTATTCAGGTTTTCTATTTCATCCTGGTTTAGTTGTGGTAGTTTATATGTCTCTAGGAATGCATCCATTTCTTCCAGATTGTCAAATTTGCTGGCATATAGTTGCTCATAGTATGTTCTTATAATTGTTTGTATTTCTTTGGTGTTGGTTGTGATCGCTCCTCTTTCATTCATGATTTTATTTATTTGGGTCCTTTCTCTTTTCTTTTTGATAAATCTGGCCAGGGGTTTATCAATCTTATTAATTCTTTCAAAGAACCAGCTCCTAGTTTCATTGATTTGTTCTACTGTGTTTTTTTTTTTTTTTTGGGGGGGGGGGGTTT
>PISX010008301.1:0-82951 GCA_004024625.1 Mellivora capensis | reverse complement strand
GTACTGTCTCTTGTTCTTTTTTTTGTGGTGAGTTTTTCCGCCTTGTCATTTTTTCCAGATAAGATTATATGAAGGAGCAAATAAAATACTAAAAGGGTGGCAAAGACCCTAGGAAAATGCCCTTTAAAGAAAAAATTGAGTTAACTGCAAGACTAAAGAATCATGGGGAGAAAGCCATGAATTCCGTGCTTTGCTTTCTTCTCTCGAGTTCCGCTGCTCTCCTTGTTAAGTGAACTTGGTCTTGGCTGGATTTCTTTTGATCTTCTGGGGGAGGGGCCTGTTGTAGTGATTCTCAAGTGTCCTTGCCCGAGGCAGAGCTGCACTGCCCTTACCAGGGGCCGGGCTAAGTAATCCACTCGGGTTTGCTTTCGGGAGCTTTTGTTCCCTGAGCGCTTTCCGTAGTGTCCGGAGGACGGGAATGAAAATGGTGGCCTCCCAGTCTCCGGCCCGGAAGAGGTGAGATTCGGGGCTCCACTCCTCAGAGAAAAGCCCCGGCTACTCCCATCTCCCTCACCTCTGGCCGCGCTCCGAGCTCACCCAGCCTGTGACTGGTTCTGGTAACCCCGAGCTGAGAGCTCACTCTTCAGCTCTGTCTCTGTAGCTGGCTTCCCACTCCGATACCTGCAAGCTCTGCGCCACTCAGACACCCCCGATCCTTCTGTGACCCTGCGGGACCTGAGGCCACGCTGACCCTGTTGGGCTTCACCCCGGTTTGGCCTTTGGAGCGGTGTCCCTCAGTGGAGCAGACTTTTAAAAGTCCCGATTTAGTGCTCCATGGCTCCGCCGCTTGCCGGGAGCCGGCCCCTCCCCCGCGGTCTATCCTCCCGTTGCTTTTGATTCACTTCTCCGCCAGTCCTCTACCTTCCAGAAAGTGGCCCATTTTCTGTTTCCAGAATTGCTGTTCTTCCTCTCTTTGATCTCCCGTTGGATTTGTAGGTGTTCACAATGGTTTGATAAGCCATCTAGCTGATCTCCTGCTACCTGATGTAGTCTCAGCTGCTACTTCTCTGCCATCTTGACTCTTCCATCCATGACATTTTTAAACAGTTATTGTAGCAATTAAAAAATAGATATGTATTATTTCTTATAGAGTACATAATATCAATTTTTTAATTATACTAAGACAGCAGGCACTGAACATCTGATTAGAGCAGTTTCCCTAGTATATCTTGTTTATGCTTAACCAAATTGCAAATTTCACTACATGTTCTACTTCTGATACATTCCAAGTATTACCTTACCTGCATTTATTTCAGGAATCTTAAGTACTTGATTCAGTAATACTAAATGAGCTATCAAACTCGACAATAATATCAGCAGACAATCTGATGTAGTCAAATGACTCAGGCAGTTTTAAATCATATTTCTGCCTAAAAATAAACAAATAAACTATATGACTGTATGCCAACTGTTTAGTCTTTTTGAATACCAATTTTGTCACTTATAAGATGAGGATAATTGTGTTTCTGTAAATATTAAAGAAAAGAATATTACATAATTCCTGTTGCCAAATATTTTTCCAAGAAATGGAACTTGTGGTAATTTTATTATCATTATTAGTAGTAAATGGAAACTTGCAAGACTTTTGCATCCTCTGAGTATATTTTTCTTTGAAGTTTACATAAACTCTACTATATGATGTGAACTATAAAGTGAAAATTACCACTGCTATGTTTGTTTGGTATTATTTCTCTGGGTTGAGTATGGGAGTTTATAGCCATTTTCAAGTATGACCTTATGTAATATTGGAATTATGATGTGTAGGTGGTGTCTACCTGTGAGTGCATTTTAGTGTTTATGTTATAAGGAGCCACCATTTCTTCTTTTGGAAAACAAATAGATTCATTTGTTCTAATCATCAGAAACAGACTAATTTATATTTTTTATATTCTCCATTACTACTAAGTTCTACTTACTGGCACAGCAAGTTAATAATTTAATCATGCACATTTGGATTGAATACATGCTCTTCAAAGATCACCAGCTCAGGTGTTAGGAGTTACTAGAAGGCATCATTTTTAGAGGTTCAAGGAAGTTTTGTTAGTGGAATAGCATAGATTTAAACTCATGTTTTGAAAAAATCAGTGATAGAATTTTTTGCCATAACTCATTGCCTGTTATGAAACATGGTCTCTGTGCTCACGTTTAATGTATATAGGAAAAGTTTATTTATAATAAGTGATATAATGAAAGTTTAAAACTAGAGAAGATAGTGGTAAAGGATTGTGGCAGGACAGTACGTGATTAATTGACAGATGAGGCATGTAGAAAATCATGCTTTAGCAATTCCAAGAGCAAAACTGTAACTTGTTCTGTGACTTTATTAGCTCTGTCATGTATCTATATTTCTAGAATATATCTGTTCTAGGATGTGTCTTGTCGTCTCATTTAGGCTGTAAGCTCATGTGGATGGGAACTATGATTTTTATTTTTCTGTATTCCCATGAGATATAACATTGGGCACAATTGCTGAAAGTGCTTGGGGGTTTAATAATCATTATAATTATTTCTTTTTTTAAAAAATAGGATATTTTCCAAGATATAACTGAATTAGTCTTAATATAGGACACTTTTAAATTATACTATAATTAAATCTATACTGAAACGTTTTCAACATCTTGCTTATAGAAAATAATCACCTACTCCATGCTTCTCACCTTCTCATTCTTATACTCTCTCAGTTATATATGGCAGTGTAAACTATCTCTATTTCCTAATGATGAATTTTTCACAATTTTAGTCATCAAAAAATATGCCACCATTATTTGCTTATATATAGTTCATGAATGTTACAAATTATAGTAAAAAAATGAAAAGATTGTAATATTTCCTAACAAAAATTACAGAAGAGTACACATTACCTGCACATTATATTTGTGAAGAGTAATTTTATTTGTATATAATTTTCTATAAGAAATACTCCTTTTAATAAGGAACAGGTATTGATCCAAGCAGAATCATTAAATGTGTGAAATTAATAATTTTATTAGTATAAAAATTAAAAAATACTCAGGACCACATTAAAAAAATCACCCCATTTGAAGAATAAATTATATATTCCCATTCTAAGTGTGCAGTTCAATGAATTGTGACAATATGTGTATCCTTGTAATTATTGTCACATATTTACAGTAGTTGTTTTATAATCCTTGTCTACTAATGTCATTATATTTGTCATTTCAGGATTGTTTCAGGATTTCTATTGTCTGATTTTTATCCTGGTGATGGAGGGTATTTCTCTGCTTCTTTGCGTGTTTAGTAACTTGATAAAGTGATTGTGTTACACTGCCTAATTCAAGTTTTGTAGTTTTAAAAATTGTTGAATTTTGTATTTCGGGCAATTAAGTTAGATAAGTGGTGTTAAACAGGTTTAAAGTAAAGTTTATTCTAGGCTGCTTTACTTCTACTGCTATGGTATGATATTTTTGGGTTCTCAACTGAATGCCTGAGGTATTCAAAGATATCTCTATATTCTGACTAGTTAGAACTTTGGGAATTGTTCAGCCAACAGCTTGCCTTGCTTGTTCTTGGCTCAGCCACATAGAGTTTCACCCTATATGTGCACAGCTTATTATTGAACAAATGAGTCAGATGCTCCCTGTGCAGTTTCATAGGGTTTATTCTCTGTGTAGCTCCATCAGCTATTACTCTGCTTTCAAATTCTGTTTTCCTATCTTCCTCAAACACTATTTTCTGTTTCTTCAAATCTGTGAGACCTCTTGCTTGGTAGGTTTCTAAGTTTTCATGTTACAGTCTGGAGTCACTTTTGTAACATTTGCTGATTTCCATGGTTTAAATATTCCTGCCTGGCTAATTTCAAGCTACCAATGTGACATCACTGAACATAGAATTGGGGAGAAATGAGCACATTCAGGTCTTGTGAGCTAATGCAAGCTGGACCCAGTAAATCACTAGGCTTAGAATTTATGACAGTTAATTATCTTTGTGAAATAAAGTACTTTTTTGGAGAATGTATATTACTTGTGAGTTATAAATTTTGAATTATTTTCAGGTTTGCTTAGGTAGTTTCTTCTACACAATTTCTTTTCATCTTCAAACTAAGTTGTGTCAATTGATAGTTTTCTGAGTTGCATTAGACACCTTCTAACAAGCTTTTAAAAGAAATTCCAAATGAAGGGAATTTAAAACAATTTCATTTGAATTTGATAAATTTTTATTGCATCCATAATGTTGTATAAACTTTTATCACTTATACAGTGTTTTCATATGCATTCTGTTTTTGCTCCTGTCTTATAGTGAGCATTTAGACATTGCTTCAGCTGTCCTTGCTGAAAAATGATGATTAGAGAGTTCTGTTTCTGGCAGAGTAAGTAGTAATGAATGGTTTTTCTATTTACATATGATGTAGATAAAAATTGTATTATGAATATTACTTTTAAGCATTATATTTTAAGATGGATGTCATTAAAAAATATGATCATAAGATAATGGTGTTCTGTTATGCACTTATCTGTGCAACAGATAACAAACAATTAAGATGTTTGTTAATTGAGGTATATTTTATACCTCATATAAATATATAATTAATATACAGTGCCACATTCAGATATTAGGTATATATTCTGATGAATGCATATCAAAATATGGACATTTCTGTCATTTCATTAAATTTTCTTGGATTTCTTTCCAGTCTGTCTTCCCCACAGGAGAAAATATCACAAATTAGTTTGGCCTGTTCTAGCATTTCAGATAAATGAAATCACACACTGTGTGCTGTTTGTTTACTTTTACTCAATATAATTTTTTTGAGATCCATGTATGATGTTATTTTTTCTCAGTAGATTGTCTTCTTATTTCCTAATGATTTATGGAAGCAAATAAATTACTCTAGATGAATATCTAGGTTATTTCCAGTTTGGGACTATTATGAATGAAGCTACTACAAACATTTTTATATAGGGTTTCTGTGGATGTATATTTTTATTTCTTTTGGATAATTAATTAGGATTGTAATTGGTGATAGGGTTGTGCATAGTCAGCTTTTTAAGGAAATGGACAGATAATTTTCTAAAATGTGCAATTTTAGTTATTTGTTTAAAAAAATTACACAAGTTGTTATTAGAAGTACTCACAGTTTTCTCAGTTAACCTCAACTCTTAACACATAAGAATAAATGAGAATCAAGTAGTATTTTAATGGATACCCTAATTTGATATAAATTGAAAGGACAACAAAGTTATGTTACTGGCAAAATTATGAAAGTTATATATAAACAGTTAAGAATTTATACCTAAAATATACATAACTGACTTTCTCCTTAGTTACTTACACTTTTTCAGTGGAGTTAGGACCTTTCAGTCAATTCTTTACTATTTGACTATGTGACTATTAGGTTTAAAGCCCTAGGTTTTCCCAGCTAGGGAAAATTTTCGCCTAAGAATTCTTATCAATAATTATAATTATTAGAAATACATGATTTTTTGGTCTGATTTTGAAGGTGTTAACTTTCATGAATATTGTAAAGAAATATGTTAATTGCTAATTTGGGGCTACAGTGGTCTAGAAATTACAGGGAATAATCAGGTTATGAATCTTAAGGAAAATTCTATATTTTAAAATGTATAAATTTAGTAATGGTCACTAAACGTATACATACTTTATATAATCAAAACTGTGTAGGGGTGTTTGGGTGGCTCAGTCAGTTAGGGGTCTGCCTTCTGCTTACATCATGATCTCCGGTTCCTGCGATTGAGCCCTGCATCGGGCTTCCTGCCCAGTGGGGAGTCTGCTTCTCCCTGTCTCCCTGTCCTGCTAACCCTCTTTCCTGCTTGTGCTTTCTTTCTCTCTCTGTCTCAAGTTAAAAAATAAAATCTTAAAAGCAAACCAAGCTGTGTAGTTTCGTTTTGTTTACTTTTTCTTTTCTTTTCTTTTTTCCTTTTCTCTTTCTCTTTCTTTCTTTCTTTCTTTTGGAGGGAGAAAGTACACAAAAAAAGTTGGGTATGTATTTTCAGCATGGATTCACTTACTCATTCAATCCTTAATTCATATTTATTATTTGCCAGTCGTGTGCTAGGCGCAGAGCTAGGCAGTGGGTATAAAGTGTTGAAATAACCATCATTGAATGCTAGATACTCATTGTTTAATAAAATAGGTGGAAATTAAAGAAGCAGATATACAAATAAAAATATTATAAAATTTGGAAATAAGTACTAAGAAAGAAAATTGTGTGAGTGATTTTGATTTTATGGATGTATTTGCTTTTGAGTTAGATCACTGATAGATTATTGATAGAATTCTTTTGAGTTCCATTAACATTAAGATATAAACATGAGAAATAGAAGAAATATCTAAATATCTCTATTTATAAATTAACTATGCATACCATATTAACATAGTTTCAGATAGTTTATATTCATGTATATTAAGTGCATAACACTTAAGCTGAAGTTTCTTTACTTAATTGCATTATATTTCTTTACTAATTTTAAGCTTAAATCCTCAGGGAGTATAGCCATTTTGTGATTTGGTTGATTGCTTAATACCTTTGCTACCATCCTTTCAAGAGAACTTGTTAAATATAATATGATTATTAAAGGTTTAATTGATAGCTTGTTCCATATCCTAAGAAAAATAAAAATAATTATGTTCTCATTTCTATGCTGCTGCCTTTACTGTTATAGTCAAAGGCATTCTGCAATGTGTTAGAATAAAATATAGTGCTCTTAATCTGGAGAGACAGGTTTATTTTTTCAACTGGAGATATCTTAAATGACTATCATAAACTGTAAAAACATTTGAGCAGATATTAAACATTACAGAGAGCTTGAGGGAAAATGCTTAATTTTTTCTTGGTGACTGTTGCAGAGGTTAACTTATGATTAGATAGAAAACTGTTCAGATTTATAAAAAAAATCAAGTGTCTAGATGCTTTAGTATATATAATACAACATATTTGACTAGGAATAACTGTAATGGGGCATTTAAAAAACCGTACTCTTTGCTGTTATGTTCTGTTTTAAAAACAAGTATATGATTTAATAACACAATTTTAGAGGAATATTCATTTGAGAAATTGTAAATTGTTATAAATAAATGTTAGAGTTTTACTGATAATGATATACAAGATTATATTTACTGACCTGCCAGCAGATGTCAAATATGAACAAAAATGAGTGTTGGAAAGACTGAACCAAGAGTAGGTAGAAACTGGAGGCTACACTTGCATCTACATGGTTTGCCATCCCAGGATATTTGTCAGTTTGCATAGTGTGGGGTGGCTGGGATCTAAGAATAAAGTTATGTGTAAATCAAATCCTTGATTAACCTCTGGAGTACACATAATATGCTATCCTCCAGAATACCTGGTGGAAACCAAATGCTGAAAGATTAACAGGATTTTGTAGAAATCCCAGATGTTGCTCAATAAGAAGGTGTGATTTTTAATCTAGCCAAATAAACTATCTGATAGAAATATAAATCAGCCTCTTCAGGGGATGTTAATAGAGTTGAGTCTCTGCAATATATCTTCCACAATTTATGTTACAGAATAAAAACTTACTAGCAATGTGAAAAAACAGGAAAATGTTACCCACAATCAAGAGGAAAACCATAAGTAGAAATTGACTCAGAGATGAACTAGATGTTGAAATTTGTTGACAAGAATTCTAAATTGGCACTGGTAAGTATATAGGACTTAAAGAAAAATACGATTCTTAATGAGTGAAGAGATTGAGAATTATAGCAGAGAAATAGAAACTATATTTTTTTAAATGGTAACTGTGGAACTGGAAAGTGCAATATATAAAATGAAAAATTCACTGAATGATTTCAAGAGCATTTAGGAATGCAGAAGAAATTGTTGATAAGTGTGAAGATAAATAAATCGGAATTATTTAATCTGAAGGACAAAGAGAAGAAAGGATAAAAATAGAACAGATGCTCAATGACCTGTGGAGCAACATTAAGGGTCTAATTTTTGTGTATTTGCTGTCTCAGATAAAGAGGAAAGAAATAATGGAGCAAGCCAAGTATTTGAAGATATCCTGACCGAGTAGTCTCAATTTTTTGTGAGAATAATTCATTTTCAGATTTAAGAAGTTCAGGCAACCCTAACAGGAAATATATGAGATATAACACATATAGATGCATTATTGGCTAACTATTGAAATATACAAAGGGAAAATGTTGATAGTAGCTAGAGAAAAACAACAATTTTAAAGATGAAAAATATGGCATAAACCATTGCTGACTTTTCATCTGAAAAAAAAAAAAATGGAGGCAGCAGACAGTGGAACACCATCTCTAAAGCACTGGAAGAAAAAAAAAAAGCATCAACCCCCAATTTTGTATCCAATGAAATTATCCCTCAATTTGAAGAAGAAACAAAAATATTTTTACTCAAAAAAAAAATTGAATGTATTTGTCAACAGCAGATCTGGATTATAAGAATATTAAAGGAAATTCTTCAGGTCCAAGAGTATACCAGATGGTAACTTTGATGTATAGGTAGAAATAAAGAATAGCAGAAATGGTAACTATGTGAGTGAATATAAAAATATGTTTTTCCTTCTTTAACAGCCATATGAAAACATAAGAGAACTTCTACAGGATTTGAGTTATTCAGGGTACCAAAAGGCATAAGTATAAGTTCTGTAAATAAAATTTCATCAAAACTAAAACTTCTGGTTATCCCAGGCCCATTTAAAAAACAAATAGGCAAGCCATAAACTGGGCAAAAATATTCACAAAATATATACTTGACAAAGAAAAAAAAAAGATAATCGAAAAATCAGCTGAGAAAAAAAAGATAACTGAAAAATCAGCAAAAGATCTGAATGTAAACTTCACAAAGAAAATTATGCACATATGCACATTTAAGTAAACAAAACCAATTATCAAGGAAATGAGAATTCAAATCACAACAATAAAAAGCATTTAAAACCAACAAAAAGAATTTTAAATAGCCTTCTACATCCAGCATTACAAAGCTGTGATTACTATGAAAAATTGTTATGGTGACTGGGTATATACATATGAATATTTTTTAGCTCAGCTTTGTATTAGATGATAGTCATAGCTCAGCTCCTTAGATGGTTGCATGCATGACCTGTTCTTATTCAGACATAGCATTTGCTTTGTGTGACAGAGAACCCATGTACCTTTTTCAATTTTGTGATAATATGTCCATTGAAAGGAAAAGAAACCCTCCTTTTTCCCCTTAAAAATGGTTGTTTGACATTCCCAGGTATCTTAAAACTGGTTTGAAAACACATGCATACACGCCACATTATAAATTAGTTGTCTCTCTGCCCACTTGAAGCTGTGAGATATGTCAACTGTATGTGTCTCTCCCTAATAGCAAATGGGCTTGAGGACCAAGAGAACTGAGCCCTGAAAGAGATGTCATTTGTAACTTTTGTTTGATTTCCACACGGAGTTTTCATAGTTTATAAGGAGCTAACCTGTGTGGAAGTCAGTTTGCAAATTATGCTAATCCTATAAGAATGAGTCTATCTCCTTCAAAACTGGCACCTGAGTTATTCAATTTTCAGTGTTAGTTTTCGACTAATTTGAGACCAGACCTATGCTTGAGATTTTTTTTTAAATAAGATGACAATATGTTAACTAACTAGAATTTAAATAAAACTTAGAAGAAAAAAATGACATTGGTTTTCATTTTCTTGTATTTATATATGCTACCCATTTGCTCTTAATCCAGGTTTTACAACTGCATTTATGAAATTTTAAACATTAAAATGTCAATTTTAAAACACTTTTTTATTCTTTATATGGTGATAGTGCTGAATTCTAAATAATTTAGGTTAACTTTTTTTGCCTTAGTGGTGATGCTCTTTTTTTCTATTTTTTTTTTTATTTAAGTAGGTTCCACACCCAGTGTGGAGCCTGGACTCATGACCCTGAGATCAAGAATTGCATGCTCTACCAACTGGCCCAGCCAAGCGCCCCCCTTTTTTCTATTTTTGAATTTGAATTTTCTATTTTTTCCTATTTATTTTATTTTTATTTATTTTTTTGCTTATATTAACATATAATGTATTATTTTCCCCAGGAGTACAGGTCTATGAATCATCAGGCTTACACATTTCATAACACTTACCATAGCACATACCATCTCCAATGTCCATAACCCAGCCACTCTATCGCTACCCCCTCCACCCCCCAGCAACCTTAAGTTTGTTTCACGAGATTAAGAGTCTCTTATGGTTTGTCTCCTTCCCGATCCCATCTTGTTTCATTCTTTCCCCTCCCTAGCCCCCATGACTCCCCACTGTGCCCCTCAAATTCCTCATATCAGAGAAATCATATGATAATTGTCTTTCTCTGATTGACTTTTTCCACTTGGCGTAATATCCTCTAGTTCTGTTCATGTCGTTGCAAATGGCAGGATTTCAACTTTTGATGACTGCATAGTATTCCATTGTATATATATACCACATCATCTTTATCCATTCATCTGTTGATGGATATCTAGGTTCTTTCCATAGTTTGGCTATTGTGGACATTGCTGCTATAGACATTCAGGAGCACATGCCCTTTCAGATCACTACATTTGTTGTTTTAGGGTAAATACCCAGTAGTATGACTGCTGGGTCAGAGAGTAGCTCTATTTTCAACTTTTTGAGGAATGACCATGCTGTTTTCCAGAGTGGTTGCACCAGCTTGCATTCCCACCAACAGTGTCAGAGAGTTCCCCTTTCTCCATATCCTTGTCAACATCTATTATTTCCTGACTTGTTTCTTTCAGCCATTCAGACTGGTGTGAGGTTGTATCTCACTGTGGTTTTGATTTGTATTTCCCTGATGGGGAGAGATGTTAAGCACTTTTTCATGTGTCTGTTGGCATTTGGATGTCATCTTTACAGAAATGTCAGTTCATGTCTTCTGCCCATTTCTTAGATTATTTGTTCTATGGGTGTTAGGTTTGATAAGTTAGTTACAGATTTTGTATACTAGCCCTTTATCTAATATGTCATTTGTGAATATTTTCTCCCATTCTGTCAGTTGTCTTTTGGTTTCGTTGACTGTTTCCTTTGCTGTGCAAAAGCTTTAGGTCTTGGAGAAGTCCCAGAGGCAATTTTGTCCTTGCTTCCCTTGGCCTTTGGTGATGTTTCCAGAAAGAAGTTGCTGTGACTGAGGTCAAAGAGGTTGCTGCCTTGTTCTCCTCAAGGATTTTGATGGATCCATGTCTCACATTGAGGTCTTTCATCCATTTTGAGTCTGTGTGTGGTATAAGGAAATGGTCCAGTTTCATTCTTCTGCATGTGGCTGTCCAATTTTTCCAACACCATTTGTTGAAGAGACTGTCTTTTTTCTATTGGACATTCTTTCCTGCTTTGTTGAAGATTAGTTGACCATAGAGTTGAGGGTCCACTTCTGGGCTCTCTGTTCTGTTCTGGTGTCTGTTTTTGTGCCATTACCATACTGTCTTGATGATTACAGCTTTGTGAAGAGATTGAAGTTTGGAATTATAATGCCACCAACTTTGGTTTTCTTTTTCAACATTCCTCTGGCTATTCAGGGTATTTTCTGATTCCATATAAATTTTACGATTATTTGTTCCAGTTCTTTGAAAAAAAATTGATGGTATTTTGATAGGGATTGCATTAAGTGTGTAGATTGCTTTAGATAGCATAGACATTTTCACAATATTTGTTTTTCCAATCCAAGATCATGGAACATTTTTCCATTTTTTTGTGTCTTCCTCAGTTTCTTTCATGTGTATTTTATAGTTTTCTGAGTACAGATTCTTTGCCTCTTTGGTTAGGTTTATTCCTAGATATCTTATGGTTTTGGGTGCAATTGTAAATGGGATCGGCTCCTTAATTTCTCTTTCTTCTGTTTTTCTTTTGGTATATAGAATTGCAACTGATTCCTGTGCATGGATTTTATATCCTGACCCTTTACTGAATTCCTATATGAGTTCTAGCAATTTTGGAATGGAATATTTTGGGTTTTCCCATAAAGTATCATATCATCTGCAAAGAGTGAGAGTTTGACTTCTCCTTTGCCTATTCAGATGCCTTTAATTTCTTTTCTAGTAGTATGTTGAATAGCAGTGGTGATAGTGGACATCCCTGCTGATTTCCTGACCTTAGGGGAAAAGATCTCAGTTTCTCCCATTGAGAATGATATTTGCTGTTGGTTTTTCATAGATGGGTTGGATGATATTGAGGTATGTACCCTCTATCCCTACACTGTGAAGAGATTTGATCAAGAAAGGATGCTGTACTTCGTCCAATGCTTTTTAAGCATTTACTGAGAGTATCATATGGTTCTTGTTCTTTCTTTTATTAATGTAGTGTATCACACTGATTGATTTCGGCTATTGAACCAACCTTACAGCCCAGGAATAAATCTTACTTGGTCGTGGTGAATAATCCTTTTAATGTACTGTTAGATCCTTTTGGCTAGTATTTTGGTGAGAATTTTTACATCCGTGTTCATCAAGGATATTGGTGGTAATTCTCCTTTTTGATGGGGTGTTTGTTTGGTTTTGGGATCAAGGTAATGCTGGCCTCATAAAATGAGTTTGGAAGTTTTCCTTCCATTTCTACTTTTTGGAACAGCTTCAGGAGAATAGGTATTAATTCTTCTTTAAATGTTTGGTAGAATTCTTCTGGGAAGCTGTTTGGCCCTGGGCTCGTGTTTTAGGAGATTTTTCAGGACTGCTTCAGTCTCCTTACTGGTTATGCATCTGTTCAGGTTTTCTACTTCTTCCTGGTTCAGTTTTGATAGTTTATATGCCTTTAGGAATGCATCCATTTCTTCCAGATTATCAAATTTGCTAGCATATAGTTGCTCATAATATGGTCTTATAATTGTTTGTATTTTGCTACTTTCCAAGGGTGCACGGGAGAAGAATGAGGCACAAACAAGTCAGCTTCAAGAGAATGGGAGCACAGGTTGGCAGTTGAGAAGACTGCCACCCAGAACAACTCCTCAGTCCTGTATTTATTAGATACAAGGTAACAATCAACAAAGGAGTTAATGGAGATTATAGATAAGCAAAATAAGCCTGATCAAGCAGTATAGAATTTGTGGTTGCGTAAACACATTTATCGGAATTATCTAATTAACTACAGGTGATGTCTGGAAAAAGGGAGATAACAGAAAAAAGAAGCAGGGTTCGTTCCACCCTGAGCAGGCTGGGTGTTCCTAGCTGCTGGGCTTCAAGAATGTATATCATCCTCTCCCCCAGAGGCCTGTTGCTGGTACATGTTCAAGCGCGTTTGGTCAGTACATTGTTCTGAGAGACGGTTACAGTATTTCTTTGGTGATGGTTGTGATCTTTCCTCTTTCATTCATGATTTTATTGATTTGGTCATTTCTCTTTTCTTTTGGATAAGCCTGGCCAGGGATGTATCAATCTTATTAATTCTTTCAAAGAACCAGGTCCTAGTTTTGTTGATTTGTTCTGTTGTTTTTTTGGTTTCTATTTCATTGATATCTGCTCTGATCTTTATTATTTCTCTTCTCCTTGTTATTTCTCTTCTCCTACTGGATTTAGGTTTTCTTTGCTGTTCTTTCTCCAGCTCCTTTAGGTGTGGCGTTAGGTTGTGTATTTGCAACCTTTCTTGTTTCTTGAGAAAAGGTTATATTCCTATATACTTTCCTCTCAGGATCACTTTTGCTGCATCCCAAAGATTTTGAACAGTTGTGTTTTCATTTTCATTTGTTTCTGTGAATTTTCAAAAATTCTTCTTTAATTTCCTGGTTGACCCATTCATTTTTTAGTAGGATGCTCTTTAGCCTCCATGTATTTGAGTTCTTTCCAACTTTCCTCTTGTAATTGAGTTCTAGCTTCAGAGCATTGTGGTCTGAAAATATGCAGGGAATAATCCCAATCTTTTGGTACTGGTTGAGACCTGATCTGTGATCCAAGATATGATCTATTCTGGAGAATGTTCCATGTGCACTAGAAATGAATGTGTACTTCAGTTTTTGGATGGAATGTTCTTAATATATCTGTGATGTCCATCTGTTCCAGTGTGTCATTTAAAGCCTTTATTTCCTTGTTGATCTTTTGCTTGGATGATCTGTCCATTTCAGCGAGGGGGTTGTTAACGTCCCCTACTATTGTTGTATTATTGTTGATATGTTTCTTTGATTTTGTTATTAATTGGTGTATATAGTTGGCTACTCCCATGTTGGGAGCATAGATATTTAAAATTGTTAGATCTTCTTGTTGGACAGACCCTTTAAGTATGATATAGTGTCCTTCCTCATCTCTTATTATGGTCTTTGGCTTAAAATCTAATTTTTCTGATATAAGGTTTGCCACCCCAGCTTTCTCTTGAGGTCTATTAGCATGGTAAGTTGTTTTCCACCCCCTCACTTTAAATCTGGAGGTGTTTTGGGATCTAAAATGAGTTTCTTACAGACAGCATATCAATGGGTCTTGTTTTTTTTTTTTTTACCCATTCTGATACCCTGTGTCTTTTGATTGGGGGGCATTTAGCCCATTTACATTCAGGGTAACTATTGAAATATATGAATTTAGTGCCATTGTATTGCCTGTAAGGTGACTCTTGTTGGGTATTGTTTCTGTTCCTTTCTGGTCTGTTACTTTTAGGCTCTCTCTCTTTGGTTAATAGACCCCTTTCAATATTTCCTGTAGGACTGGTTTGGTGTTTGCAAATTCTCTTAATTTTTGTTTGTTCTGGAAGATTTTTATCCCTCCTTCTATTTTAAATGACGGCCTAGCTGGATATAGTATTCTTGGCTGGAGATTTTTCTCATTTAGTGCTCTAAGTATATTATGCTCATCCTTTCTGACCTGCCAGGTCTCTGTGGATAGGTCTTCTGCTAATCTAATATTTCTACCATTGTATGTTACAGACCTCTTGTCCTGAGATGCTTTCAGGATTTTTTCTTTGGCACTGAGACTTTTAAGTTTTACTATTAGATGATGGGGTGTGAACCTATTTTTATTGATTTTGAGGCATATTCTCTGTGTCTGCTGGCTTTTGATGCTTGTTCCCTTGACAAATTAGGGAAATTCTCTACTATAATTTGCTCCAGTATACCTTCTGCCCCTTCTCTCTTTCTTCTTCTTCTGGGATCTCATTAATCTATTATTGTTTTGTTTTATGGTATCAGTTATCTCTTGGATTCTCCCCTCATGGTCTAGTAGTTGTTTGTCTCTCTTTTGCTCAGCTTCTTTATTCTCCATGTGTATCACTAATTCTATCTTCTGCCTCATTTATCCTAGGAGTAAGAACATCCATTTTTTATTGCACCTCATTAATAGCTTTTTGGATTTCAACTTTGTTAGATTTTAGTTCTTTTATTTCTCCAGAAAGGGATTTTATTTCTCCAGGAAGGGATTCTCTAATATCTTCTATGCTTTTTTTTTTTTTTTTTCGAGCCCAGCTAGTACCTTAATAATCATCATTCTGAACTCTAGTTGTGACATACTGCTAATGTCCATATTGATTAGGTTTCTAGCCATCGGTACTGCCTCTTGTGCCTTTTTTTTGTGGTGAGTTTTTCTGCCTTGTCACTTTATTCAGATAAGAATAAATGAATGAAAGAACAAAATACTAAATGGGTAGCAAGTACCCCAGAAAAATATACACTAACCAAATCAGAGGAGACCCGAAAATGGGGGGAGAAGAACGGAGGGAAAAAAGAAAAAAAAATATGTATTAGACTGGTGAAGAGAACATAGCCACACACTTGATTTTGGGTGTATTTTTGTCTGTTAGAAGAAAATACCTCCCAAATTTTAAAGAAAGAAAAACTTATATATATACAAAAATAAGGGTAAGCACAATGAAGGGAGGGATTATTACTGTAAAGATGAAAATTAAAAAAAGATTATAAAAAAGGAATTTTTAAGATAAGAAGTTGGTTGAGAACAGAAAAGAAAAACAAAAGAACAGAAAAGAATGTGACCAGGCTGGAGAGTAGAACAAAGCCATGCACCAGATTTAGGGTATATTTTGATCTATTAGAAGACATTGCATCCCAAAATTTTAAAGGAAAAAAAAAATCTATATGTATACAAAAAACAAGGTTAAATACAATGAAGGGATAAAATATTACCATAAGAATGAACATTTAAAAAGATTTTTATAAAGTATCGATAAGATACAATAGTTAAAAAACATTATAAAAGGAAATTGGAAAAAAATTAAAAGATAAAATAAAAAAATTAATTTTGTAATACTAAGGGATCATGGGGAAAAAGTCATGAATTCTATGTTGCTTTCCTCTAGCTCTGGAGTTCTGCAGTTCTCATTGATTGGTGAACTTGGTCTTTTCTAGATGTTCTTGCTTGTCTTCTGGGGAAGGGGCCTGTTGCAGTGATTCTCAAATGTCTTTGCCTGAGGCGGAATTGCACCACCCTTGCCAGGGGCCAAGCTAAGTAATCTGCTTGGTTTTCATCTAGGGAGCTTTTGTTCTATGAATGCTTTCCATACCACTCTGGCGTACCGGAATGAAAATGGTGGCCTCCCAATCTCTGGCTCATAGGAGCCAAGAGCTTGGGTCCCCACGCCTCAGTGTGCCCTCAGAGAAAAGCAGTCAATCACTCCTGTCTCACTGGTGTCTGGCTGTACTCCATGCTCACTCATCCTGTGACCGAGGTTTTCTATGTCTGGTGCCCAGCCTCATTTGGAGTCTCCAAACCCAGCTGATTCCTGCAGCGCCCTCCCACACCACTCCTCCCGGAGGAGGAAGGTGAGTCTACCTGGATCTGCTGCTTGTTGGGTTCCTGTTTGAAGAGAAGTGGTCTGACTGTGATGTGGATCATGGTTTAAGGTAATCCTGAGCTGAGAGCCCACTCGGCTCCGTCTCTGCAGCCAGCTTCCCTGCTCTAATACCTGGGAGTTCTGCCATACTCAGGCACCCATGGTTTTTTTGTGACCCTGCAGGTCCTGAGACCACACTGTCCCTGTGAGGGCTCCACCCCCCACTTAGCCTCTGGAGTGACATCCCTCAGTGGAGCAGACTTCTAAAAGTTCTGATTTTGTGCTCTGCTTCTCTCCCACTTGCTGGGAGCCAGCTA
Organism: Mellivora capensis; assembly: GCA_004024625.1. Lineage (NCBI taxonomy): Eukaryota > Metazoa > Chordata > Mammalia > Carnivora > Mustelidae > Mellivora > Mellivora capensis. Next base: position 65,958 of record PISX010008301.1, on the reverse strand, counting down.
TTCCCCCGTGGTCTATTTCCTGAATGTTGCCTCAGATTCACTTCTCCACATGTCCTACCTTTCAGAAAGTTGTCAATTTTCTGTTCCTAGAATTGCTGCTCTTCTTCTCTTCTCTATCCTGTTGCATTTGTAGCTGTTCAGAATGGTTTGATAACTATCCAGCTGAATTCCTGGGACCTGATGATATTTACATCTCCTACTCCTCTGCCATCTTGCTCCTCTCTACATTGCCTTTAAAGATATTTCACCTTGGTGATTCTGAGACAGTTAACTAATATGTATTACCTATTTAAGCAAATAAAATCTGAAGAATCCAAAAGTTACATTTTAAACATTAAATCTGCTTTTTGCACAGATTATTTCTTTATTTTTACTGATATAATTACATGGTTCTGAAATTAAGTGGATAAATCAGACTTAACTTTTATATCACTGGACTTCTAAGAATTTCTTGTTTTAAATCATTGATGGATCTTTAACATTTTTTTCTGCAAAAAAATGTGTAAGAATATAAATGCAATTATCTAATTTTGCAGAAATGTCTAACAGGAAAGAACCATTCAACTAAAAACATTTTATGGAGCTACTGAGTAGTCATGGTAACAAAAAGATACACTCTTTTAAACATTTGTAAATTTTTTCATGTGGAAAGGCTTTTAGTTCTTAATAATTGCTATTTTCCTCTCAAAATTATGTCAAAAATATTTCCAAGATGATAAACAAATGTATGGCTCATTTTAATGGTTTACATTAGGAAATTTATGTAATTTTTTAAAAGGCAGACTTATGGAAGAATATTTGATGTATAATAAACTGCACAGAAGGTGTGTAACTTGTGAAATTTTGACTTGATTTCTACACCTGTGAAATCATCATTACAATGAGGATAATGAATATGGCCATAACTCCTTTTAATCCCTCTCTCTCACCACTCCCTATCTCACCCTTTGTTCCCAGGTGACCAATCACTTACCTGCTTGTGATACTATAATATTGCTGTTCTCTCTCTATGTCTTCTATTAACTCATAAAATTATTTTGAGGTTCATCCTTGTTATAGTGTATTTTAATTTCATTTCTTCTTTTTCTTGAATAGTGTTACATTGTATGTAAATCCCAGAATTTTCTTACTGATTCACCTGTTGAAAGGTATTTGGGTTATTTTCAAATCTGGGGTATGAATTTTGAGTACAAGATTTTTGTATGGTAATACACTCTTATTTCTCTTGAGTAAATATCTACATCTGGAATGGTTGATTATATGGTAGGTGTATTTTGACTTTTTAAGAAATTACCAATTCCTAGCAGCAACACATGAGTGTTTTTTTCTATTACCTCCATATCCTCACCTCAGTGTTTGTCTATTCTAATAGTGGCAGTGATGTCTTGTTGTAGAATTAAATCACATTTCTTTAATGGTAGTATTGTTGAGCATCTTTTCATATGCTTATTCACTGTTTTCTTTGGTGAAGTATGTAAATTTATCCACATAAAAATTGTGTTTGTTTTCTATTTATTGACCTTCAAGAAGTCTTATATTCTGGATACAAGTACTTTATCAGCTATATGCTTTACAAATATTTGATTCTGACTATGGCTTATCTTTTCATTCTCTTAATGGTGTCTTTCAAAGACCACAGTTCTTTCATTTTGATGAGGTCCAGTTTATCAATTTGCTTTCCCCCAACATTGGATCATTCTTTTGATGTCATATTTAGGAAGTCTTACCTAACCCAAAATAACAACAGTTTTTCTTTCATTTTAAATTTAGGTCTAAAATCCACTTTGAATTAATTTTTGTATATGGTGCTATAGATCAAAATTCATTTTTTGCATGTGGATATATATTTGGATATCTATGTAATAATTTCTCCACTGAATTACCTTTGCACATTCATCAAAATTAATTTGTCCATATATTTATGGATCAACATCTGCTTCTATTTTGTTCCACTTGTCTATTTTTCTTGGTGCCAATACACAAGTCTTGATGCCAATACACAGAATATTGATTACTGTAACTTTGTAACAAGTCTGGAAATAATGGAATTCTCTATTTCTGTTCATTGCCAAAGTTCCTTTGGCTATTAAAGGAACTTTACAATCATTTCTTGGGGGATCATATTAAATATTTATCAATTTGAGGAAAACTGACATTTAACAATGTTGAATCTTTTAACCCATGAGCAAAGTAACTATTTATTTAGGTATTCTTTAGTTACTTTTTGTAGTGTTTTGTAGTGTTTGGGGTACTGGTATTTTGCATTGTTTTATCATATTTATCCCTACGCATATGATATTTTTGATGCTATTTTAAATGGTATTTTTAAATTTCAGTTTGAGTGTTACTAGTATATATAAATACATTTTTATATTAATCTTATATCCTGCATCCATATTAAAATACTTGTTCTCATATTTACAGAAAAAAACTTTTACTTTTTTTTAAAGGTTTTATTTATTTATTTTAGAGAGAGAACATGAGAAGGGAGAAGTCAGAGAGAGAAGCAGGCTGCCCATGGAGCTGGGAGTCTGATGCAGGAATTGATCCCAGGACTCTGGGATCATGACCTGAGCCAAAGACAGCCATTTAATCAACTGTGCCACCCAGGCACCCAAACTTTTACTTTTTAGACTGGTTTTAATTTCATAATAAAATTGAGTCTCATAAAATTATAAAAATTTTATAAATAATTTATAATAAAAACAAAGTATTTTCAAAATAAAATTGTACAGAAAGTACAGAAAATTCCCTTCTATCCTCTGCCCTCATACATGGACAGCTTCTCCCACTGTCAAAATTGTCATAGCTTTTTCATAGTTTTCTCTTTTCTTCTCTCTCTCTCTCTCTCTTTTTGTTTCTTGTGCTTCTTGTTCTTGGGTTTCTTGAGCTTTTTAGATCTATGGGCTTATATGTTTCAATTAAAAAATGGAGAATGTTTGGGTGTTATTTCTTCAAATTTTTTTCTATATTTATCTCTGTTCTCCTTTGGAGAATTCAATTTCATATGTATTAGACTACTTGTAAATGTCCCACTGGTTGTTGATACTCTGTTCATTACTTTTAAAAAACCCATTTTCTCTTTATGTTTAATTTTGGAGTTTTTCCATGGTATGTCTTTAGCGTACTAATTTTTTTCTAGTGCAGTGTCTGATCTACCATCAGTTTTATCAGTTGTATTTTTTTAACCTCACATGTTGTAGTTCTTATCTCTAGAAGTTTGATTTAGGTCTTTTTGTATATCTCCCATGTCTCCTTAACTTTCGAATGCATGCAGTACAGTTACAACACATGTTTTAGTGTCATAAAACAGAGTGAATTTAGAATCCAGTATGAGAGGTTGTCTTCTGTTAAGCTGTGCATTAATGAAATTGGCAAAATTGTAGAACAGTTCTACTCATATTACTAAACATTTTCATAAAAAAGAGACTGTATTAATATGTGATGAGTTCTTGGGGTGCCTGGATGGCTCAGTCAGTTAAGTGTCTGTCTTCAGCTCAGGTCATGATCTTAGGGTTCTGGGGTTGAGCTCCATGTTGGGCTCCCTGCTCCCTGCTCCCTGTTTCTACCTTTTTCTCTGCCTCTCCCCCTACTCGTGTTCTCCCCCTCTCTCTCTCAAATAAATCAATAAAATCTTTAAAAAATATATATGTAATGGGTTCTTACTGCTTTTTAAAATTAGCTAAAATACTTAAAAAATTTCTTAGCTTTAATTTCCAATATAGTAAATATTAATAGATAGAACCCTCATAAATGAAGACTCTTTGGAATATTCAGTACTTTAAGGGCACAAAGTGGTCTTGAAACTGGAGGTTTTGAGAAGTACTGTGTGGTTATCTATTTGCACATCCCTGTATGCTGATTAGTAACACTGAAATCATGTAGTTGCCATAAGATCTTGTTCTTTCAGTAGTCCTAAAGCCCGTACTAAGATTTACAGATAAACTATATGCTATGGTCTGAATGTTTGTTTCCTGCCTGAAATTCATATTTTGAAATTTTAATGCCTAGTGTGATGGTATCATGTGATGGAGCCTTTGGGAGGCAATTAGGTCCTGAAGGTGGAACCCACATGAAGAAGATTAATGCCTTTAAAAAAGAACCCCAGAGAGCTCCCTTGCCTCTACCACAAGTGAGGACACAGAAAGAAGTTTTCAGTCTGAATTCTGGAAGATGCCCTTCACCAGAACCTGATCATTCTGGTGTCTTGATTTCAAACTTCCCAGCTTCCAAAACCATGAGAAATAAATTTCTTTTGTTTAATCCATGTAGTCTTATGTTATTTTGTTTTAACAGCATAGTAGAGTAAGATACTATAGCAAAGTATTTCTTCATAAACTTCACAACTCTAAATTCTAATGGGTCAGATTTGCTTAACAAACTATAGTACCATTCCGAAAGAGTCTAGGAATAACCTTAAAGAAGTGGGAAGTAAGCATGGAGTAGAAATACCGTGAAATTTGAAGGCTAAAGCCTTAGATTCTAGCTCTCAAATTTACATGTTGCCTCTTAATAATTCCATCCCTTGAAGCATATATCAGTTTGTTTATTCACTTTCAAATGGGTCAAATTGACCAAGTACCTGAGGGGCCTTCTGAGGATTAAATGAGACAATGGAAGTTGTAGTGTTTAGAAAACTATTGTAGTATACTTATAAAAGTTAAAGATTATTCCTGGTTCTATCTCAACTTCTCACTTAAAATAGAAATATGAACTGAGATAATGTTTTACGTTACCTCAGGATGTGGGTTCTGGCTACCCTAGACAAACTTTTAGGTTTTGTGTTTGTTCACATTTAAGTATGACCATTAAATCAAATCGTTATCTTATGTGCTACATCAAAATACTTTTTAAAAAAATTTTTCTGGTGAAATCAAATGCTACAATTCATTGAGATTTTGACCTAATTATGTGTAGTAGTATTTATTTTTTTCCATAGCTTTTTATGTTTTTCTTACAATTTGAAAAAAATAGGTCATTTAGTATTACATCTTAGTAGACGTCTTAGTATTACATCTTAGTTTAGTATTATGTCTTAGTTTGATGTAAGCAAATTAAAATATAATTTGCTGTTTTTCCCTAGTGCATAAGATTATTCCATAACTTTTTTCTTAGTTTTCTTCTAACATATTTGTTCTTTCCTCCACGCAGCTTGTTTTAACTGTTTTTTTGTAAAATTTGTTCAAAGAATTTAAAAAGTATTATTGGATTTTATTTTATTTAAAAAAATTTTTTATTATGTTATGTTAGTCACCAAACAGTACATAATTAGTTTTTTTTTATAGTGTTCCATGATTCATTGTTTGTGTATAACATGCAGTGCTCCATGCAAAATGTGCCCTCCTTCATATGTGTGACTGGGCTAACCCCGCCCCCCACTCCCTCCCCTCTAAAACCCCCAGTTCCCTCCCCTCTAAAACCCTCAGTTTGTTTCCCAGGTTCCATGCCCTGACTTCTTTTCTCTTGTTTCACTGTCACTTCATTTTTTTTTTTAAGATTTTATTTATTTATTTGACAGACAGAGATCACAAGTAGGCAGAGAGTCAGGCAGAGAGAGAGAGGAGGAAGCAGGCTCCCTGCTGAGCAGAGAGCCCGATGTGGGGCTCGATCCCAGGACCCTGAGATCATGACCTGAGCCGCAGGCAGGGGCTTAACCCACTGAGCCACCCAGGTGCTGCTCCCCCCCCCCCTTTTTAAATTAGGACTTTTGCAATTCCCCCAAACAGAATTTTATTTTAATTTTTATTTTTTTTAAAGATTTTATTTATTTATTTCACAGACAGAGATCACAAGTAGGCAGAGAGAGAGAGAGAGAGGGAGGGAGGAGGAAGCAGGCTCCCTTCTGAGCAGAGAGCCTGATGTGGGGCTTGATCCCAGGAGCCTGAGATCATGACCTGAGCCAAAGGCAGAGGCTTTAACCCACTGATTTCCCTCCTTTCATTTTTCCCTTCCTTCTCCTAATGTCTCCATGCTATTCCTTATGTTCCACAAATAATCAAAACCATATGATAATTGTCTTTCTCTGCTTGACTTATTTCACTTAGCGTAATCTCCTCCAGTCCCATCCACATTGATGCAAAAGTTGGGTATTCATCCTTTCTGATGGCTGAGTAATATTCCATTGTATATATGAACCACATCTTCTTTATCCATTTGTCTGTTGAAGAGCATCTTGGCTCCTTCCACTGTTTGGCTATTGTGGACATTGCTACTATGAACATTGGGGTGCATGTGGCCTGCCTTTCTTTTCAGTACATCTGTATCTTCAGGATAAATACTCAGTAGTGCAATTGTTGGGTCATAGGGTAGCTCTATTTTTAACTTTTTGAGGAACCACCACACTATTTTACAAAGTGGTTAAAAATGGTCAGAAGACATGCACAGACACTTCTGTGCATACAGATGGCTAACAGACACATGAAAAAATATTCAACATCATTAGCCATCAGGGAAATTCAAATCAAAACCCCATTGAGATACCACCTTACAGCAGTTAGAATGGCAAAATTTGACAAGGCAAGAAACAACAAATGTTTGAGAGGTTGTGGAGAAAGGGGAACCCTCTTACACTGTTGGTGAGAATGTAAGTTAGTATTATTGGATTTTAAAATATGATTGCAGATAGTATTTATGTCTTTACTGTTTCTAGAAAATTGAATCATGTGTTTTATTTATTTTAATTTTTTAAAATCATGTGTTTTAGAAGGAAAACAGTATTGCTTTCATCTGGAGTAGATACGTTTTGAAATAGCAGTACATTTTCTTTCAGGTAAGAAGATAAAGGACTTTTACAGCGCTCATAAGGATTAATATTATTTAGTTGGAAATATTTTAATGAAAAATCCAGAATTAAAATCTTAAAATATGTATTGATCTTGATAGAACTCTTTAGCTAAAAGTATAATAGATAAGAACCACATATTAACAAATTAACAAATTATAGTGTTTATTTTTATTCTTTTTGTTTTTGTATTTGTTAACCATTTTCTATCTTACTTTAGAAATCTGAGGGAAAGAATATTCATAGTTGGAAGGGATTTTGGAATAGTGGCAAGTGTAATCACTATGTAGTAAATTGTCATCAGCTTCACCTCTACATTATACATCTTTTTATATCATTACATAGAAGAAACTTGGGAATTAAGGAAATGGATAATGGCACAGCAGAATAATGTGAACAGAGATATGGAAGATAACAAAATGTAAATATTACAACCTCTTAGAAGTTGTCATATCTTAGAAGTATCATATCATAGAAAGGACTAAACTTTATGTTTGAAAATACTTTTAACAAAGTATTTGCATCAAAGTATTTTAACAATTTGTATCAAACAAAGTATTTGTATCAAAGTATTTGTTTTTTTTTTTTGGTGATAATTGTTAAAACACTTTTTGTGAGAATTATGATAATTACAGCCTTGGGTATTTGATTAAGTAAGGAAGAAAAAAAAGACTGTATTCCACAATCTTTATCCTCTAGTGTTCAGTGTTGATGGGTGAAGGAGCTAGATCAAATGCCATTTTAGCAGTGAAAGGGGTTATAAAAATATGTGAATATACCTTAGCATCATATCTTAAGGAGCATGTCTGTTTCAGTTTAATTATAAAATAAGTATAATAAACAAATCATATTATTAAGTTGATGTGTACTTTGGATGAAAAAGATCATTTGTCTATTTGAGATGTTGAAAATTTATATATTATCTCCTATCAAGGATACTATGCAATTTCATTTTTTTAAATTCTTCTTTTTTTAAGATTTTATTTATTTATTTGTCAGAGAGAAAGAGAGAGCACAAGCAGGCAGAGTGGCAAGGCAGAATCAGAGAGAGAGAGAGGCAGGCTCCTTGCTCAACAAGGAGCTGATATGGGACTCGATTCTAGGACCCCAGGATCATGACCTGAGCTGAAGGCACAGGCTTACCTGACTGAGCCACCCAGGCATTTTTTTTTATTTCATTATTTTTAACTCTACTAATTTGCTTTTATAATAGTATAAGTGAAATTTATGAAAATGAAAAGTGAGTTTTTGAAAGGATATAATTTTAATTCTTTCTTCACTTTTCTTGACTCAATTTTGGATTAGATTTCCAAGAGCGTTAGTAATTTTCTTAGCTTTCTTCAGCTTTAGAAGGAATGCAGACTCACCATGGAAGCTCAGGTTTTTAAAAATCGTGTTTGGTTTATTTTTTTTCTTTCTTCCCTCTCTTTGTTCTTATAGAGAGAGATTAAGAGAGAGAGAGATGGAAAAGGGAAAATGAAACAATTGTGGGTTTGCCCATTATGTGGACTATGTATACATTAAGATACTAAAGGAGGAGTACTTAATAAATTAACAAAAAACAAGAAAGATTTCTTTTTTCTAAGGATAAAGGGATTAGTCATCTTAGGAAAAAGCAGAATTTAGTTGGACTTTCATGATCAAATAGGTTTTTTATTTTGAATTATGTATGGAGAAGACATCATACTCAGTTGATTGCTCAGGTAGGAGAGGAGATACCAGCATTTTCCCCTGACTCTTGCCTTGCATATTTTAACTTAGAAAGACTCCCCACCCCCCTGCCCACTGTGGGAGGCAGAATATGTCTGAACAGCATTCTAAACCTTTTACACACTAGAGGACTATAGACATATCCTCATGGGATTCAAAGCCAGGAGATAAGAGGGAGGAATGCTTATGAAGTGTCTCTTTGTTCTCCATACTTCTCTAAACATCTCGTGTGTCAGAAGTGAAGACATTCCTTACTATTATGCATCATTTCTTTCTGAACTTTCTCTTCTAATGACTGATATGTGGTAGTTTTTCAAAACCAAACTAATACAGTAACCCCTACTTTATAACTTTTGCACAATAGTTTATATCACTTACTGACCTGGAATCAAGGTCCATTATAAAGTATTATGGAGGTAACGCATCGGAAGAGTAGAGATGTCACCTTGAAAACAAATAATTAAAATAGTTCTCTGTGACTACAAAGAAACACATTTATTAAGCATGTTATTAACCACATTTATTATGTGTTAGGGACCATGAAAGGTTACATGATATATAAATGAGATAATCTACCACTGCTAAATGGATCTGTCTGTCCAATAATGTAGTTAATAATGGTATCTGTCTCTCTTCTTGCCCGGTCATACATATATATGAAGAGCTTTGAATTGACTAGTTAATTTGTATTCCCTCATTTTACCTCATTTATCATGCATTTAACATTTGCAAATATTAAAATTATCTTTTAAAATATTATGTATATTCACTGATACTATACCATAGATTATGAGTATAATTATGGAAGAGTTTTCATCATCTTCCCTCTTGACTCTTTACATGAAATTGAGTTTGATTGTACTGAATTTCTAAGTGATCAGCTAACTAATGATTCTAACTTTCATATCCAGAGGGTTTAATGATAAATTTTTTAAAGTATGGAAGAAAAAGTTCTTTTATTAATTTTTACATTTCCTTCTGTTTCTGTTACATTTATTTGACTTTTCACTCAGCCTTTAAAATTCAGAGAGAGTGATTTCTAGGCATCATTTCTTATGTGCAGTTTTTCATATCACCCACATCACAGCTGCCCACTAAATGAATTCTATTTTCCCTAGCTACGAGAAGAAACAATGTTATTGCAACAACTTGTGTGTCAGAAGTCAAGACTGTTCACAAATGTGGCACTCTTCTAGGCAGAGACTTTACAGAGATGAAATTAATAACTGAGCAGGTCTTGAAGAGGAGAGCACCTGCCCCAGTAAGATTTTGCTTGTGATCTGGGATGTCACTATGTTGGTGATGGAAAGTAGTGTCAATACTTGATTTCAAAGACAATCCATGAAAGTAACTTTCTAGAACTCAAAATCTTATATCTTCTATCTTGGTGTGCTGAAGATTAGGTGTTGTGCAGTGCTAACTGTTAACCTAAAAAAAAAAAAAAAAAGAAGCCAGCTCTTTTATCAGCAAAATGAGTTTATTTGGGAATAGTAGAGAACTGTAATTCAGGACAAGCAAACTGTGGTGAACCATAGGCAAGTCTGGAAAACAGAGGAGAAAAATTTGCTTTTCTAAAGGAAAGGAGGAGGGAAGGACTGTTATAGCTTCTCATTGGCCGAGTGTGGTGGTTTCTCATTGGCTGGGCTGTTGCTGGGCAAGGAGAAATTATTCCTTTCTTCTGTGAGGGAATGAAAAGTAAGCTTTTTTCTTTGAGGGAGTACTTAGGTATGCTTCTTACAATGATTCACAGTGTGTGAGAGCTCCCACAGTAGGGCTTCCTAACTGGATTTTTAGTGAAACTTCCTTTTTTTACTTTCATGTTTCCTCTTTGATCAAGATCTTTCCTTGAAACACCAAGATCTTTCTTCAAAAGCATTACTGATGATGAATGGAGTGCCTGGGTGGCTCCATCAGATAAGTGTCTGCCTTTGGCTCAGGTCATATTGCTGGGGTCCTGGGATTGAGCCCCTTGTCAGGCTCCCTGCTCATCAGAGAGTCTCCTCCTCCCTCTGCCCCTCCCCTGCTTGTGCTTACTCTCACTCTCTTTCTCTCTCACTTAAATAAATAAAATCTAAAAAAAAAAATTGCCATTGAAGTGTCAAGTTTTTTTGTATTTAGTGGTTTCATCCCTTGGTACCAGAAGGAACCTATTCTAGTTGTCATAGCCCATGTGGGAGAGGAAGCACACAGGTTGGGCGCTTCTGAAGCTACATTTGAGTAACAAAGAATAATAGGAGGATCTCTGTCATGTTTCCCATCTGAGGTACATCCCAAGCACTGGAGATCATCTTGAAGCACTGAGCTAACATCACCCTAGTGGGCACATTGTTTCTACAAAGGTGTGACAGACAATGGGTACAGAGCTTAAAAATGATTATGCAGAATAAGATGAGGAGCAGACATTCTAGAGGGAACCATCCCAGTCTAAAGGGATCTTTTGTAAAAGAAATGCAAAAAGGAGTTAGCCCATTTATACTTCCCCTGGATGTAAGGGAACAGATTAAAGATCTCCAGCATCTTGAATAGATCTGAGTTTCTGGTGACAAATCCAACAGTTGAAAGGTTTTTCCCTTTTGCAATAGATTGGGCCAAGGAAGAGAGGGAAGAAATAAGGTAAGAAGCCACAGTGAGAAAAATGATATTCAGGCCCAGTACAATCATCTTGGGAAAGCTATTTTCTTCAGCTGTAATCAGCTTCAGTTCCCGGAAATCTTTATTTCTAGTCATCAGCTGGTCTAGTCAGAGTTTGGTGCTTTCTTTAGGTGGGACACAGACCGAAGAATTTATTCCTTGGATTTTAGTGGCACAAGGGTTTGTTCCTTTACAGTGGGGTTGAAGAGAGACTTTCTGGAGATATTTTTTCCAATAGATAAAATCTCCAAGGTGTATATCACATTTAAAGTCTTTGTCTCCTAGGACCATGCTGCTGAAAGATTGTTCTACTAAAGCATGGCTATTCTTATCAGAAACAATTAGGCCTTTATAATATTAAAGTATATCTCCCTTTACCAGCTGTGGATTCAAAGAAGCGAGGATCAAGTGCATTGGATATTTTGTGATTTTCTCAGAGTGAGAGCTGATATATTCCAAAAGGATGGACTGAGATTTAGGAGGACTAATGGCAATGCCTTTGGCCAGAGTAGTAGAGGGATTGCTACGTAATTTGTCAATTGAGTCTTAGTAATGCTGTTAGTATGTTTGACTAACCCTGAAGATTGAGAGTGAAAGTATAAAGCTGGCCAAACTGCATAGACTTATTGAAGCGCTTGACCTATGAAGTGAGTTCACCAGTCACTGTGAAGTTTGACGTGGTTCACCAGGTAGGAATGATATTTTAAAAAATACAGATCATTACCAAGACATTCATATCCATGAGACAGAGGAAGCTGTATAAAGTCCATTTGCCAAACCTCAGCTGGTCCATTGCACAATGTAAAGTGTCCAGGAGCCAGGGCATAGTTTTTCTTGAATGGCATTTCAATTCAGGTGAAGCCAACAAAGTAGGCACTCTTTGTGGCCTTGTTAATGCTTTCCCACCAGTATTGGCTCATTAAGGTTATAATTTTATAAGTAAATCAGTGATTCAATGCATCTATAATAGTCAGTGATGGGAACCTTAGAGTCTGCAGGACGGGATTTTTATTTGGTCCAAGCCAGAATTTTCTTGTTCATTCAGCCAACAATTATTAGATTTCCAGTATTTTTTTTTCATTTTCTGGGGCCAACTGTTGGGCATCTCTCGTCAGTTTTTCTAGAGAATTATTTGGGGGGAATATTCCTTTGGACCATGGCAGAGATTTGGTCTTTTGTTCCTTTTAGAGCAGTGTACTTTGTGGAAATATCAGTAAGATGGTTTACTTTTTCCTCCAGGGATTCAAGTTTGGAGGCTTAATTTTACTAAAAGTGAGGAGGCCTCTCCATTTCCACAGTATTCCAAAGTTGTCCTTCAAAGGCATAGCCACTGTCAGTATAGATATTTGCAGTTTTGTCCTTGGTTAAAATGCAGGCCGAAGCAAGAACATAACAATTTAACCTGTTGGACTGAGGTAGCTGAGGGCAAAAGTGTTGCCTTGATGACTTTGAAAGGCGTTGCAATAGCATACCCAACATAATATTTACCATTTTCACCTTTTAATAAGAGCCATTGGTAAACCACAAAAAATCAGCGTTATCAGGAGGTGATCTGTTAGAGTCAAATAGTCATGAGAAATATACTACAAGAAAGAGTTAAGTGAGTAGATGACTGGCCAAAAGGTGTTGAGTGTGATACAAGAACAGGATGGAAAGGCCAAAGGCAGGGGGGTTTATCAAGCTTTCCTTTAGGGCTTTAAAGGTTAAGCCATCCTGATCTTCCCCAGTACAGGTGTACCTCATTTCATTGTGCTTCACTTTGTAGATAACTTTGTTTTTTATAGATTGAAGGTTTATGGCAACCTTGTGTCAAACAAGTCCAGTGGTGCCATTTTTCGGACAGCATTTGCTCACTTCCTGTAGAGATAAGAGTTACATTTGGTAATTTTCATAGTATTTAAAACTTTTTTAATATGTTGATCTCTGATAAGTGAATTTTCTCTCTCTCTCTCTTTTTTTTTTTTTTTTTGAGAGAGAGAGAGAGAATGGGGGAACAGGGGCAGGGGCAAATGGAGAGGGAATCTTAATCAGGACGTAGGGCTCGATCTTACAACCCTGAGATCATGACCTGAGCTGAAATCAAGTCAGATGCTTACCTGACTGAACCACTGAGGTACCCTATGTGATCAGTGATTTTTGATGTTGCTGTTGTAATTGTTTTGGGGTGCTGTGAACCACACCCATATAAGACAGCAAACCTAATCCATAAATGTCTTGTGTGTTCTGACTCTCCAGCAACTGGCTGTTATCTCTTCCTCACCTCAGGCCTCCCTATTCTCTGAGATACAACAATATTAAAATTAGGTCTATTAATACCCTACAGTAGCCTCTAAGTACTCAAGTGAAAGCAAGAGTCATATGTCAATCACTTTAAATCAAGAGCTAGAAATGATTAAGCTTAGTGAGAAGTGCATTTTGAAAGCTAAGATATGCCAAAAGCTAGGCCTCTTGCACCAAACAGTTAGCCAAGTTGTAAATGCGAAGGGAAAGGTCTTGAGGGAAACTAAAAGTGCTATTCCAGGGAACCCAGAATGATAAGAGGATCAGCCTTATTGCTGATAGAGAGAAAGTATGTAAAGTCTGAATAGAAGATCAAACCAAACTGAGGGTTGCTGGAGGGGAGGGGGATGAGAGAGATGGGGTGACTGGGAGATGGACATTGGGGATGTATGGTATGTGCTATGGTGAGATAAATAAATAAAGTGATTATTTTGAAAAATGAAAAAAAAAAAAGAAGAAGAAGAAGATCAAACCAGCCACAATATTCCCTTAGGCTAAAGCCTAAACCAAGGCAAGCCCCTAACTCTAACTTCAATTCTCTGAGGGTTGAGAGAGGTGAGGGAGCTATAGAATAAAAGTTTGAGGCTAGTAGATACTGGTTTATGAGGCTTAAGGAAAGAAAGTGTCTCCATAACATAAAGTACAAGATAAAGGAGGAAGTGCTGATGTAGAAGCTACAAATTATCCAGAAGATCTAGCTAAGATAATTAATAAAGGTTTGCTCTACTTTTTTTCAATGTAGATCAAACAGCTCTATATAGGAAGAAGATGCTATCAAGGACTTTCATAGCTGGAGGGGAGAAGTCAACATCTGTCTTAAAAGCTTCAAAGGACAGGCTGATTCTCTTGTTAGGGGCTAATGCAAAGGGCAAATTTTCCGTTCAAGCCAATGTTCATTGACCATTCTGACAATCCCAGGGCCCTTAAGAATTATACTAAAACTACTGTGCCTGTGCTCTGTGAGTGGAACAACAAAGATTGGGTGACAGCACATCTGTTTACAACATGACTATTTTAAGCTCACTGTTGAGACCTACTGATTAGGAAAAAAAAGATTTCTTTAAAAAATATTACTGCTCTTGACAATGTACCTGGGTACTAAAGAGCTCTGATATACAATGAGGTTAATATTATTTTCATGCCTGCTACATCCATTCTGCAGCCCATGGATCAAGGAGTCATTTTGACTTTCAAGTCTTATTATCTAAGCAATACATTTTCTAAGGCTATAGCTGCCATAGATAGTGATTCCTCTGATGGATCTTGGCAAAGTAAATGGAAAACCTACTGAAAATGATTCATCTTTCAATATACCATTAAGAATAGTTATGATTCATAGGAAGAGGTCAAAATATCAACATAAACAAGAGTTTGGAAGAAATTGATTCTAACCCTCCAGGATGAGTTTGAGTGGTTCAAGATTTCAGTGGAGGAAGTAACTACAGATGTGGTGCAAATCGCAGGAGAATTAGAATTGGAAGTGGAGCCTGAAGATGTGACTGAGTTGCTTCAATCTCATGATAAAACCTTAATGGATGAAGATTTGTTATATATGGATGAGCAAAGAATGTGATTTCTTGAGATCGAATGTGCTCCTGGGGAAGATGCTGTGAGTTTGCAGAAATGACAATAAAGGATTTAGAATATTACATAAACTTAATTGATAAAGCAGTGACAGTGTTTGGGAGGATTGACCCCACAGTTTTGAAAGTTTTCAAATGGTAAAATGCTATCAAACAGCATCACATGCTACAGAGAAATCATTAATGAAAGGAAGCATCAAATGATGTGGCAAACAACACTGTTGCTTTTTTTAAGTAATTGCCACTCAGACTTTCAGCAACCACCATCCTGTAGTCAGTAGCCATCAACATCAAGATGTGACCCTCCACCAGCTGTGATTATGACTTGCTAAAAGCTCAGATGATGGTTAGCATTTTTTATCAATAAAATTATTTTTAATTTTTTAAAGATTTTATTTATTTATTTGAGAGAAATAAAAGAGAGAAATAGTGTACCTGAACTGGACGGAGAGGGAGAGAGAATCTGAAGCAGACTCTGTGCAGAGTGTAGAGCCTGACATGAGGCTCAGTCCCACCACATTGGGATCATGATGTGAGCAAAAAACCAAGGGTTGGCCACTTAACCGACTGAGTCACCCAGGTGCCCCAATTAAGTATTTTTAAATTAATGTATGCACAGTTTCCTAGATAAAATGCTATTGCACACTTAATATGCCTCAAATAGTTTACATTTATATGCACTGGGAAACCAAAAAGTTCATTGACTCTCTTTCTTGTGGTATTTACTCTATTGTGGTGACCTGGAACCACACCTCCGATACCTCTGAAGTATGCCTTTATAAATAAGTATTAGAATATAATCTGCATAGAAAAAAATGTGCACTAATTGCTATGAAGAGATGAGAAAAGGAGGAATTTATAAATAATATGTGTATTAGTTTCCCAGGGTTGGTGAAACAAAATAATACAGACTGGGTGGTATAAAACAACAGAAACTTATTCTGTTATATTTCTGGAGGCTTGAGCTCTGAAATTGTGTCAGAAGGGCCAGAACTCTAGGGGAAACTCTGTTACAGGTCATTCTCTTGGCTTTTGGTGTTGCCTATAATCTTTGGCATTCTGTGGCTATGGCCATATCATTCCAGTTTCTGCCTCCATCATCCCATGGTGTCCTCCCTGTGTGTCTCTGTCTCTGTGTTCAACTTCCTCTCTTTATATAGGGCATTAGATTTATTAGATTATCATCTACCCTACTCTAGTATCACCTCATCTTAATTTGATTACACATGCAAAGACTATTTCCAGACAAGGTCTTATTCACAGGTTCTGAGTGTACATGAATTTGTGTGTGTGTGTGTGTGTGTGTGTGTGTGTGTAACCAATACAATGGGAAACCCCAAAAATGGCTAATAGCAGGTCCATGTCAAATTTTTCATGTGGGTGTCATCGTAACTGGAAATCGTATTTGCTTAGGTGTTTGTGAATGCTTGGTTCTAACCAGATACAGTAAGTAGTCCCCTCTGATTCCTTGGGGGATATGTTCCAAAACCTGTGGTGGACATCTGGTCTCAAATAGTACCAAATCCTATATATACATACATACATACATATACACATATACCTATGTATATTTTCATATGCATCATACCTATAATAAAATTTAATATATAAATTAGGGACCACAAGAGAATAACAATAATGAAATAGAACAATTATAACAATATACTATAATAAAATTATGTGGATGTGGTCTCTCTTAGAATATCTTATTGTTACTCATCCTCCTTCTTGTAATGATGTGGTATGATTAAATGTCTTTGTGATGAGATGAAGTGAGGTGAAAGACACACATATTGTGACATAGTGTTAGGATACTCTTGGCCTTCTGACAACATCAGGAGAATCCTCTGTTTCTGGGCTGCAGGTGACTGTCCATAGGTCCCTGAAACTGTGGAAAGTTTCACATAGATAAGGTGGGACTGCTATATGTGTTGAAGGTTGGCAGAGTGATGTGAATATCCTCTGAGAGGAAAAATATCCTGTGTATAAAATCAGATGCAACAGGGGTGCCTGGGTGGCTCAGTTGTTAGGTGTTTGCCTTTGGCTTAGGTCACGATCCCAGGGGCTCTGGGGATCAAGCCCCGAGTCAGGCTCCTTGCTCAGCAGGAGGACTGCTTTTCCTTCTCCCAATCCCCCTGCTTGTATTCCCTCTCTAGCTCTCTCTCTCTGTCAATTAAATTAATTAATTAATTAAATAAAATCATTTTTTAAAGATTTTATTTATTTAATTGACACAGAGGGAGAGAGAGATCACAAGTAGGCAGAGAGGCAGGCAGAGAGAGCAGGGGAAGCAGGCTCCCTGCTGAGTAGAGAGCCTGATGCAGGGCTTGATCCCAGGTCCTGAGATCATAACCTGAGCCGAAGGCAGAGGCTTAGCCTACTCAGCCACCCAGGCATCCCAAAATAAATAAAATCTTAAAAGAAAAATCGGATGCAACATTTAGTGTTAATTTGAGAGAATGGTGAAAGACAGAAGAGAGGGTAGTATAAATAAACATCAAAGAGGAAAAAAGGAGTAAAACAAAAAAAAGATGGTGAAGCTTGGTGAAAGTGACAGAGCCAGTGTGTTTAATCATGTTTCCTTGGATAAAGATTACCTTCATGCTTTCTACTTTGGTGTTGTTAAAGCTCTAGTCAATGTGAATGACTAATCAGATGCAACATTTAGTATTCATCTGTCCATGGCATTCCATATCTTTAAACATTCTTAACACTTTAAAATATAACAAAAATCAAATAAACTATTTTTAATAGGTAGTAGTGATTTTTTTGGAATAAATACCTCCTACACACATATACCTATATTACATTTTTCTTGACACTTAAATTTCTGTATTTTACTAAAAAATTGTATGTTTTACTTCTACAAATTAAACTCTATTTTTTTTAGGGATCAGCAAAACAGTATAATAAAATGCAAATGACACAGAACAATATGTAAGAATATAACAAAAAATGAACTGTAATAGAGCCCAGTTAACTAGAATTTCTTCCATGAAGACGTGGGGAAATCCATAAGATGTAGATCTGCTGATATAAAATTATAGGATCTCATCCGAGGGATTATCCAGCTGTTCTATGGTTAATACAAATGAATGCAATATGAGTGTCCTTAACCAGAGTCAACCTGATTTCATTAACCTGAGTCAATTTCAGTTTAAAAATTGTCAAAATTTTAATATAACTTAAAGATTGATCTTATTTTTAATATACCTCATCTTTCTAAGGGTTATATTAATAATTTATATAATTTATCATGTGCATGCTTTATTATTTACTTAAGGTGCTCAACTACTCTTTTCATAGTTTCTTTGTAACATCCATCACTTAGCAATGGTAAGCACTGTTTAAAAGTGGCTTTTTTACTAACCCCATCAGAAGCAGAGAGACCAGACTGAGTAGTGATTCTTTGCCTATTTATGCTTCAGGGTTTAAAAGGCCGTGTTTATACTATCCTATAACATTTACTGATTCTGGTAGTTTAGAAACAAGGTGAAAAGGTAGAGGAGAGAAAAACAGTAGAAAAAGAAAGGCAAAAACATATGGTGAGAAAGTGTGATACCTGACACTACCTAATTTCCTTTAGTGAATATTTCCCAGATAAGTCTTTTCATGTGAATTTACCCAGCTAATCCAATTGATTAAAATGTAAAAACATCAGTCAGATTATTATTTCTATCTCTAATGTGGTAATGGAATTAATCTCCTTGATTCCATAAACACATCATAATTTTATTAGTTTAGAAAATTAAAAACTTATGGCGTGAAAATCAAGCTTACAACTTTAATGAATTTAACTTTTTTCTCTCAGTGGGAAAACTTTTGCTAACCTTTTTTCTTTTTTCTTTCTTTCTTTTTTTTTTTTTTTGCTAACCTTTTTTCTTAATAGACAAGCACATCATTCACTTAGGGAAAGTTTTTTGTGTTGGCGTCTCTGTTCTTTTGTTTTGATGAATTGCAGGTTTTTCAGACTATATACTCATCACATAATTTTCTGACCTCAACTGTACTTCTCAGAAAAGGACAAGTAACAAGTAATAGAACTGTTCATAGGGCTCTTAAAAGTTGCACTTAAAGGGGTGCCTGGGTGGCTCAATCAGTTAAGCTGCTGACTAGGGTTGAGTTCCGCATCTATTCCCACATCCAGCCCTACGCCCCTTGTTCATACACTGTGACTTAAAAAAAATAGTGAAAAAATAGAGATGTAGTGATTTATTTCAAAAGTTTAATATTAAACCAAGGCACGTGACAGTCTGTTTAGTGTCTGACTCAGGTCATGATCTCAGCATCATTAGATTGAGACCTGCATCAGGCTCCTCGCTCAGCATGCAATCTGCTTGAGAATCTCTCACTTTCTTCCTCTGCTCCTCCCACTTGTGCTCTCTCTCTCCGTCTCTCAAATGAATAAATCTTAAAAAATATCTAATAAACCTATCTAGATCCAATGAGTAATACAGATGAGAGGCAGTACTATATTATCATTAATAAAAGAGATATTGAATTGGAGACATTTCCAGATCACTACATGTCCTGGGGCTAGAAGAGTCAGGAGAATTAGGAAGGAAAGAGAGTGCACAGAAGATACAGTTGCCCATTGCACTAGAGAACATAGCAAATTATTTTCTTTGTATTAAGGACTACTGAACTTTAAGAAAGCCAAAGGTATATTATAGTTTGTGACATAGTTTTTATGCAGTATAACTTTTGTTGGTTAACTCTTCTTTCATCAGATAGTTTGATTTACTTATTTTCCCAGTCTTCTTTTTGAAACAACCAAAAGTAAGGATGGGGTATGCTGAATACTTTCAGAGTTACATGCTTGGGCACTGCTATTCCCTTCTCTTGGGTTGTGTGCCTATCAATTACTCATCTTATTGAAAACCAGCAGACCCTTGATAATTAAGAGAGCTTATTCTGAAGCCTTTTGTATTCATTGGTTTTGATTTTTGTCCTTAAGCAATTATCTGAAATAATGGCAGGTAAAGAACTCTAATCCTTAAAGGAGAGAGCAAATGGATAAATATTGCAAAAAGAGAAAGTGTTAAATTGAGAGAACGGTGAAAGACAGAAGAGAGGGGAGTATAAATAAACATCAAAGAGGAAAAAAGGAGTAAAACAAAAAAAAAGATGGTGAAGCTTGGTGAAAGTAACAGAGCCAGTGTGTTTAATCATGTTTCCTTGGATAAAGATTACCTTCATGCTTTTTACTTTGGCGTTTTTAAAGTTCTAGTCAATGTGAATGACATTATCTGAAAGCTTCCTTTATTTTATTTTATTTTTTTTTAAGATTTTATTTATTTGACAGAGATCACAAGTAGGCAGAGAGGCAGGCAGAGAGAGAGGAAGGGAAGCAGACTCCCCGCTGAGTAGAGAGCCTGATGCGGGGCTCCATCCCAGGACCCTGGGATCATGACCTGAGCTGAAGGCAGAGGCTTTAACCCACTGAGCCACCCAGGCACCCCTGAAAGCTTCCTTTATTTTTAATTCTAATCTCCAACAGTAAATAAGCATCTGGGCATTTGAAATTATTGATTTGTTTTCTATAATAATAATAGCTAACATTTGTGTAGGACTAGCTGTATGCCAGCCATTATGCTTTGTGCATGGCACGTACATTCATTTGATCCTCACAATCACCTATGAGTATGCTCTATTATTATCCCATTTTAGAGTTGAGGAAACAAAGGCAGCCAGACAGTAGGGTATGTTTGTTGGTAACCCATATCCACATTACACCAAACACAGGAACGTTAGGTTGTTTTGTAGGCTTCAAATTGCAGGCATGTTCTTTTAGATTTTTGTCTTCTGAGGCAGTCATCTCATTTACACCTGAGGGAACTCAGTGTCAAAGAAGAAAAGGGATTTCTCCAGGGACTGCAGTAAGTAGAATTGCAGAAAGTGAATCCTGGGACTTCACTTAGGTTTCCTGATCTGTAGTTCAGTTGCCCATCACTGAATTTTGGTGCAAATCAACAGAATCTTATTTTATTTTTTCTTTTCTCTTTCCTTTTTTTGTCTTTTCTTTTCTCTTTTCTTTTTTCTTTTCTGTTCCAGCATTCATTGTTTATAAACCACACCCAGTGCTCCATGCAATATGTGCCCTCCTAAATACCCACCACCAGTCTCACCCAACCTTTCACCTCCCTCCCCTCCAAAACCCTCAGCTAGTTCCTCAGAGTCCACAGTCTCTCATGCTTCGTCTCCCCCTCCAATTTCCCTCAACTCACTTCTCTCCATCTCCCAATGTCCTCCATGTTATTCCTTATGCTCCACAAGTAAGTGAAACCATATGATAATTGACTCTCTCTGCTTATTTCACTCAACATAATCTCCTCCAGTCCTATCCATGTTGTTACAAAAGTTGGGTATTCATCCTTTCTGATGGAGACATAATACTCCATTTTACATACGGACTGTATTTTCTTTATCCATTCATCTGTTCAAGGGCATCTTGGCTCTTTCCACAGTTTCGCAACTGTGGCCATTGCTGCTATGAACATTGGGGTACAGATGGCCCTTCTTTTCACTACATCTGTATCTTTAGGGTAAATACCCAGTAGTGCATTTACAGGGTCACAGGGTAGCTCTATTTTTAATTTCTTAAGGAATCTCCACACTGTTTTCCAAAGTGGCTGCACCAACTTGTATTCCCACCAATAGTGGTGGGAATAATCTCTTCCAGTTCCATCCATGTTGATACATTTTAACTTCACATTCATATCACCATAATCATTGTACATTTTCAGCTTACAAATTTTCATATGAATTCTAGAAATAATCTGCCTCTTGGACCAGAGTCTGCCAAAATACCTGGAGGAAAATCAACATTTCGACACATAAGAAACTCACTCATCTTTTTTGGCCAGAATTTTTCCTATGTTTGAGAAAGCACAAATCTTTTTTTATTAAGAATCACCTACCCTGGGACGCCTGGGTGGCTCAGTTGGTTAAGCGGCTGCCTTCTGCTCAGGTCGTGATCCCAGTGTCGCTCGCTCTCTCTCTCTCTCTCTCTCTCTGACAAATAAATAAATAAAATCTTAAAAAAAAAAAAAAAAGAATCACCTCCCCTTTCCAGGCAAAACCTATATTTTAATCTATTTATATATGTAGGGCATAGTTAGTCTGTAATACTACCATCAAATTGTATCTGCTTTTATAGCAGCAATGAAGAATGATCATCTATTAGAAGGAGTAAAACCATTCATCAACCTGTAGAAATATTGAACTTATACAAGGATATCTAATATCTAAAGAGTTCATCCTGCCTGAGAAATAGCAATTTAAAGCCAATAACTTTATGATGACTAAAAGGCCAAAACATTCAATTAACTTTAAGAAATAAAAGTGTAAACACAATTGTTGATAAATTCCCAATTAGTTTTCCAGCATTTAGGGACAACAAACCATATTTTTTAAATTTTTAATTGGAGCAAAATAATATAGCTAATAAGATATCTACTCTATTTTGTATACAGGAATTTAACATAAATATAAAATGTTTTTCTCTCATTCTGTGGTCTGGCATTATAAACGTTTTCCAACATTAAGCTTGTTTTATTAATATTGAATCTCAGACTAATGAAAATAGTTAATAAGGAGGAAATAACATGTTTAAAAGATGAATAGTTTTCAATTTCCTCTACAAAGATTTATTTCTAGAATTGTCTTTTTATACTGTACATGTTTTTCTTAAGGCATTTTGGCCTTGGCCTTGACAGTCATTAGATTTATTTGAAAGGTGGTAGATTTCAGCTATTTCAATTTACTGACGAAAACATATATCTTGTAATGGTTAATTATAAATACATCAGTTATTTATAGAGTAACCCCTTAGTTAGTGCCACTGGCCATATTATTCCCTGATATTAAAACAGTATGGTAGCTTTATCAAAATAGCAAGGGATTTAATTGTAGCTAAGACTTGTGGAATAATAAACACATTCAGAAGTCAGCCTTCTGAATTGTTATCTGATACGTACTTAGAGTACCATTGGCTAATTAGCTGTTGAAAGTGCATGTGTAACGTTAACTAAGGCACTGCAAGCCTTTAGACACAGCCGTTTTTCACTATTAGTGTTCTTATCACTGTTACTCTCATAACTTTTTGCTTCATGGGTTTAGGAGATTTTACAGGGGAATGTAAGAATCCCTTCTCCCTCCAAAAGAAGAACTTCCTGTTTTTGACTTGATTGCCTTTCATTTGTGTGCCACATAGGAATGTTTTTGAAAAACATAAAAAATAGCAAATTAGCTGTTAACTTAGGAGTCACATTTCACCGGAGGACCTGGTACCTAAGAAAGAAATATAAATTCCTCTTTAAGTTCACCAACTTTCCCTACATCTGAAGTATATAAGGTACTTAAGCTTCGGCTGGTAGTTCATTTCAGTTCTATATGCATTTACGGACAAACCTTTATGAACCAGGTTCTTTGTTAGGCTCCTCAATCAGAAAAATAAATAAGACATGAGAAGCATTCCGTTCATTGGGAGACGACAGATCAAAAACCACATAACAATATGGTGTGGTACTATGGTAGAAATATATATGTAAGCCTATACTCAGCCTACATAGGCCATGTGATCTTTTTGAAGTTTTGCTAACATTCCATAGATCAGGAGTTAGTAAATGTTTTCTATGGAAAGCCAGATAGTAAATATTCACAACCTTATTTGACATATGATCTCTATCACAACTATTCAGCATTCCCATTCAGCTCAAGTATAGACATCCACAATAGGAAGGAATTAGCCACCTCTAAACCACTAGCATGAGCAATCATGCTACCATAGTACCTGCTGCTAGATTACTACTCATTTACCGTTCACATCACACACACTTTATTCTTTCTCTACTTCATTTCTTTTTCCTTCCTTATGCTTTGTTGAATCCATTATCGTAATCAGGCATGCTTATAACACTGAAAACATGGAGATTTCAGTCCCTTATTTCATGATAAGACCTATTGATAATAGTAGCTAGCATTTAAAAACTTTTTTGAATTCAAAGCATGCTCAATTACATTATAAGTCATTTAGTCCTCAAAACTACCCTGTGAGGTAGATATCATTTTCATTTTACATGAAAGTAGGCCTTAGAGAGAAGTGATTTGCTCAAGATTATGCAGCTGGCCAAAGACAGAAAACCATATGCTAATTGTATTGTACCATCCCCAAACTTTAAAATACCATAGCATGCACAGAAAACTCCAGTTGCATCTATTGCATCAATAGCTAGGGTGGCCACTTAACTTATTCCCTGGTTTGTCTGGGACTGAGGGATTTCTCCAGACAGGAGACTTTCAGTGCTAAAACCAGGGAGGTTCTGGGCCAAGTAGGACAGTTTGGTGTCACTGTCAATAGACTTGGCATCTTCATTCCCATGCTTCTTACACTTGAATGTGCATTGGAATCAGTTGGAGATCTTGTTAACCAGCTTGTGATTTAGATTCTGTGAGTAGGTCTGGGGATGGCCTGAAGATCTGTATTTCCAACCAGCTCTCAGAAGATGTGGATAGTGCTCATCTGTTTCTACTCTGAATAACAAAGCATCCTTGTCCATTCTCAGGGCTCACCCAGACCTCCTTAGTCAGAATCTGAACGTTAACAGATACCCCAGGTGGTTCACATAATCAAGTTTGAAGAGCTCTGTTCTAGTCCAATCTGATCATTGGGAGGTAATCTTCACCTGTGCATATTTTTCTTGCTTTCAGTGAGCCTTTCTGAATACTGGCAAACCATGTGACAGCTTTCACCAGTCTGCCTCTTTCACCTTTCTGGGAGTCCAGACATCTCTTGCACATTTACCTATTGGCTCATTCCTTTTTCCCCCTAATACCCTATAACTTTCTTTTTTTTTTTTTTTAAGATTTTTATTTATTGATTTGAGAGAATGAGTGAGAGAGAGCATGAGAGGGGAGAAGGTCAGAGGGAGAAGCAGACTCCCCAAGGAGCCGGGAGCCCGATGTGGGACTCGATCCCGGAAGTCCGGGATCATGACCTGAGACGAAGGCAGCCGCTCAACCAACTGAGCCACGCAGGCGCCCCTACCCTGTAACTTTCTTGAACCCAATTATTTAAGCTCTATGTTGGATGTTTGTTTCTGTGGCTATTATTCTATGAAAGAAAATTAGTCTACTTGAAGAAATCAGATGGTCAGCAATAAAGGGGGCCTTAAAATCATTTACTTTCGACTGTAAACCTGTCCATCAGAATAAAGTTTATAACATCATGACAACAGTAAATTACTGTCTCAGAATTGTTCCCTTATGGCACACTAAAAAAAATTTAAAATGAAATTTATCTGTACTCGGTGCTCCCTCATGTCAAAACATTACTTGCATGTAATGAAAAGGTTGTAGGGATTATATTTTTAGTTATTGTTTCTGTTTTTATATTGTAGGCATTGTTCTAACTTACTTACCTTTGATCATTGAATATTCATAATGACTCTATGAGGGAGATATTCTTATTATCCCCATTTATCAGGTAGAGCAACTGAGCAGAAAAGCACTAATAATTGTCCAAGATCAAAGAGTAGTAAGTCGCCAAATCAGGATGACAGATCCAAGTAGTTTAGGTCAAGAGCAAATATTCTTACCAATACTACATGTTGACTTTATTTTAGCCCAATGTTTGTTTCCTTCATAGCATTGACCATAGTTAATATCTACTTTTATTTCACTTTCAATCTTCCTTCTCAAGAATTTAACCTCTTTTTGAAAAGGGATTATATTTTTCTGGTTCCCTACTGTAAGTTCCTGGCACATACTAGTCTCTCAATAATATATATTAAATGAGTGACTAAACAAGAAAATATTGTTTGGTATGTGGTCTATATACATTCAGAGTGTAAGAGACCAGAGAAGGGAGGAAGAATAAGTCAGCCTGGGCAGTTGGATTATCCTAAAATACTCTTGCTTAAAAAATGTTGGAACTTTGGAAGCTGGGTTGATACCTTCATAGCATCTATGAATCAAACTTTTATCTGAAACTATTACAAGTCTCCATTTTAACAGTTGGAAAGGGCTTTTCAAGAAGCCATATATATTTTTTAAATTGATACTTATTTGTACTTATATATAATATAATGTGTATATTTTAGTTTAGCTTTAAGAATCAAAATAGTAATTATTAATTGGTTTTAAATAAGTATTTGGGCTTATTTGGAAATAATATTGTTGCCATAAAGATCTTCAGAACATTTAAAAAAAATCACGCTTTCTAAGTTAATTTGTAAGATGTTATAAGAGCATTTGACTCAAAGCAGTCAACTGACTTTGTGATACAGCTTGAAATACCTACTGTGGTTATGATGTGCAGGATAATAACTTTAAAAACTTCCACTGCTCTGAAACTAAATCCTGTGCTTCTAGCTTAGTGGGGTCTCTGCTCGTTATCACCTCTTTTCTTCGTTCATTATTGTTCCCACCTGGAATGCCTTTCCTTTAATTGGGCCTCGTTGAGACCTTGAAGCTTGTTAAGGCTTACCCAGAATCCCCCAGTGCTTACCCAGAATCCCACAGTGCTATGGAGCTTTATCAAGAGGATGTCACACACACTGGTACTTGTTTTTTCTGAACCCTGGTGCTTTTACCTTTGCCACAACCCATGATGCCTCGGTTTGGAGAGTAAGTGGTATTTCCCTTTTCATGTCCCCTTTTTATTTGTTTTGAGTAATTTAGTCTCCATAACTAGGTCATACTTTGTAGAATGCAAGGATTGTGTCTTATACATCCCCAAGTTTTACCAAACCCAGAACTGGACACACGTCATCGGAGGTGCAGGAAATCGTCATTGAATTTTTCATTGGATTAGAATGGTATCTAAAGTCATATGCTGGTGTTCTGTGGAATGCTGTTTATCTAAAGACTCTTTCATGCTTTCTAAATATGTTTCTAAACCCAAATATAGGTGGTGGGAGTCCTTTTTTTAGTGTTTTTTTTTTTTTTTAAGATTTTATTTATTTGACAGAGAGAAATCACAAGTAGACAGAGGCAGGCAGAGAGAGAGGAGGAAGCAAGCTCCCCGCCCAGCAGAGAGCCCGACTTGGGACTCCATCCCAGGACCCCGAGATCATGACCCGAGTCGAAGGCAGAGGCCCAACCCACTGAGCCACTCAGGCACCCTTGTTTTTTTTCTTCAAAGAACATAGTTCTTTGTGATTGGGAGTCTGAGATAGAAGAAAAGCACAGAGAAAAACTATTTCATCTTTCTGCTAAGTGTACAGGGCCCTTGGGGCTTTTAACAGCCACCTCTAAATCAATTGAACAGATATTTTACCAAAAGATGGGATGTAGTTTCTGAAATACTCAGAAGTTCCTTGTTAAATTATTACTGTTTGCATTTTACATTCAACAAAGCCCAAAACATATATGGAAATGTTTTTATTAAGTCTTTTCTTTTTGGATGCTCTGAGTACATAACTTAGACGTTCTTATGTGTACATAGCTTTGTAAGTATGACTATCCCCATTTCTTATAGGTATTTAAAAAAGTTTTTGGCACAATTTCGTGTTTGTGAAACTTCTGTTTAACCACAGTTATTGGAAAGATGATTAACTTTATACATAGCCCATTATCTTAAGTAGACAATTAGATTCTAAAGGTAAGTAATCTGTGAATGCAAATGAAACATTCTGGGATGCCTGTTCACTTCCTCAAGTCTCACATATGCCTCGTTAATGTCTTTTATAGGGTGAAAAATGTTACTTTAGGGCCAGAGAGAGACAGTAATTTCTGTGTAACCTGTTTTAATGCTAGTAAATTTTGGATTAATTTACTAGTAAATAAGAAAAGCCTAAGAGTCTAGGATTAAGTAGGTTGTTTTAGGTCAAAATAAGTGAGAAAAGTGAAGTTCCAAAAAAATATTTGCCCTCTAGGCTTGAAGAGAACATGTGAGGCTAACTGAATTGTAGAAAAATCTTGGGAAGAAAAAAGCACATAAAACTGTCTTCAGGCAACTGAAAAGAATTAAGGAGATGGTGAAAGAGGTATCAGGTGAATACCCTGGTCTATTTTTTGATGGGGCCAAGAAATAGTATCCAGCTGATGATCATGAAGACTCATTCTAGGATAGATTTAGGTCTATGATGAGATTTGAGGAACAAGCCCCCAAGAGATTCGGATCATCAGGTAAGCTTGAGAAGCACTGATTTTTCTCATACTTCAGGAGGCCTGGCCCCAGGCCAATTCTGGAACCA
The DNA here is from genome assembly GCA_004024625.1 of Mellivora capensis. Taxonomy (NCBI): domain Eukaryota; kingdom Metazoa; phylum Chordata; class Mammalia; order Carnivora; family Mustelidae; genus Mellivora; species Mellivora capensis. The sequence continues at coordinate 37,774 of PISX010008301.1, read as the reverse complement.
AGAATTCAGGCAGAAGTTTCCTAGACTGACTAAAGAAAATCAGGTAAGTTCACAGTTTCCTATTGACCCAGTCAAAACCAGACCCTGTGGTGGTGGTATCTTTGTGTTTCATTTTGAGGAGTTAGGGGTTTATGCTGTAGGGGAAAAAAAGCTCTAATGTAGCTAGGCTGGAATGTTAAGTTACCCAACCTGCTAGTATTCCTTCTAGTTCCATATCTGGTCAAACCATCAATACTTAGTCATTAGAAAATTTTACTTTTTTATTGAATAAACTGAGTTGTCTCAGATCAGTTAAAACTCACTTAAGAAAAGGGTTTTTAAAAGGATAAATCGTGTATGTATATTTTATCCTTAAAAGGATAAATCGTGTATGTATATTTTATCCTTAAATGTAAGTATTTTGTGAAAAAAGTTAAGCCCAAATTTAACAACGAAACCCACAGTATCTCTGAGGCATTCCTGTAACAGGGTCAGTTGTTTTTTTCCTTCTTTATTTTGGGTTCTGGAAAGTTCAGGATGCCATGATCTAAATGTAGCTTGTTTCTGAGATCAAGTTCCTCAAATGCTGGACCTGAGTTTGAGCAAACTGTAGTTTTTCCTGGGACACTGTGTCTCTTTTATGGTCAGAAGTTTTAACAGCTGGATATGGTTTTCTTGCAGAGGGGCCTGAATCTAAATCAACTTCTAAAATTTGGGAGAAATAGGGAGGACTTTTCCTTCCCAAATAAAGGCAAAGAGGCATTGGCTGTTTTTTCCCAAAAGGATGGTAAAGAATGTGCTACATACCTTAATTCAGTGAGAAATTGTTTTTAGTGGGACTAGTGCAGGGTATAATGAGGACTTGAACCTGAAATCTTATTTTACGGGCCTGATGCCTTACTGCTGATCCAAGAGGGACAGACGGTTCATCTCTAGAATTGTCAGGTGGAGCAAGTAAAAGATGTTGGAGGCTCATTTGATTCACCTGGTTGGTTATTTGGGGAAAAATAAATTCTGGCATGATATTTCTCTAAGAGCTCTCCACCCAGAGAGCAAGTTGGGGTAGAGGAACTGAGGAGAACCATAAACATACTCTGAGACAGGCTATTTGTAATGATGGGGTTGAGCACCAGGAATGTAGCTCCTCAATAACATTTCTAATCTGAAGAGTTGTTGCTCCAAGCCAGTGAAGAGTAAAGACTGGGGAAAAAAGCCCCTGTAGTTAAAGAAACTCTCAATAATTGAGAGTAAAAAAAAAACTCTCAATAATTGAGAGTTAGGAAGGAATTGGAAAGGCTGGTTAGAGGTCTAAATGCACAGGTGCCTTCAAGTTTGTAATAGCTTCTTCCAATGTCCTGGCTTTTTTTTTTTTTTTTTAAGATTTTATTTATTTGACAGATCACAAGTACGCAGAGAGGCAGGCAGAGAGAGAGGAGGAAGCAGGCTCACTGCTGAGCAGAGAGCCCGATGCGGGGCTCGATCCCAGGACCTGAGCCGAAGGCAGAGGCTTTAACCCACTGAGCCACCCAGGCACCCCAATGTCCTGGCTTTTTGTAGTAATGACAAAGAACAGGAGGAGTTCAACTGAGGGGCTTCCATTTTTGGAGTTGTGTTTAAAAATTTTAGTTAAATTTTCTAGGGCGAGGGTAAGTGGATCTGCTGAACTAAAGGTAGACCTAGTTTCTGATTCCCCATAATAGCCACTGGAATTCAAAATTGGTTTTGGTTAAATTGGTCCAGTTAGTTAAAAATGATCATTCACATTTGATTTTAAATAAAACTAGCTGGGATTTCAGAAGGGATGACCTGCCTGAGTGAATATAGCAGTTTGAGATCCCAGTGTGGGAGAGCTCCCCAGTTCAGGGCTTCCTGACTGCATTTTAATGAGGTTTCCTTCATTTTCATATGCTAACTTATTTCTTGCCTGGGCTAGTTTTGTTGCAAACATCCCTGAGTGAAGGGCTCTTGCTACCCAAACATCCTAAGGTATTATTTAGCCTCAGAAAATTAAGCATCTCTTTCTTATATACCCCAAAACCCATTTGTAAAAATAAAGATAATTTTGTGACTTAAAAGATAATATTTAAGTTTCTAATTGTAGGGATTTCCATTTGTTATAAATTTGAGGTTTACTGCTGAGCTGTATATATGCCAGTTGTAATAATTAGTTATTAATAACTGGTTGCAATTAGATGAATGTATTACTGATTTTATTTGCCATATTCTATACAAAGAAGACAAATTTCTATAACTTGTTCTAAATGAGGATGAAGGGAAAATAGACCTTCATGGGAAAAAAAAATTAGATTACATCTAAAGGGCAAAAGGGAGAAGGAGGAAGGTTGTAGAAATCAGGACAAAGTAGTGGGTTAAAAGAAACAAGTCCTACTTGGTTAAAATTAAGTACAGCCTTGTGTTCTTCAACATCCTCTGTATTGAAGTGGAAGCAGTTTTAAGTGTATAATCCATTTGAATTTGCAGTTTACTCTTCTGCATTGCAAATAAGTCCATATTTAAAATGTAAAAATGTTTCTATTGAATTCAACTTAATAATTAAGTACTTGTAGAAAGACAGTGTTCTGTAGTCAGTGTTAACAGATGAAGTCCAAATAGTTACTCAGATCTCATGGGCTCATAGGCTGTATCTTGATGAATATACCATCCTTGTAGCTCTGGCCCATTGTCCTGTCAGTGTCCCAGTGTAAGTAATAATCTGAGATTGAATGAATCATATAGTAGTTCTATTTTTAATTTTTTTGAGGAACCTCCATACTGTTTTCCACAGTAGCTGCAACAGTTTACATTCCCACCAACAGTGATATGAGTTCCTTTTTCTCCACATCCTCACCAACACTTGTTATTTTTTATAATAGCCAGTCTTGATAGTTATGAAGTAATAGCTAATTGTGGTTTGATTTATTTCCTTAATGATTAGTGACATTGAGGACCTTTTAATGTAACTGTTGGCCATCTGTGTTATCTTTGGAAAACTGTGTTCAGATCCTCTACATGCTTTTAAAGTATAGTCCCCATGCTATACTTTTCATTTCTTTGCCCATTTTTTAATTGGAAATATTTTTTTCCTGTTGAGTTGTATGGGTTCTTTACATATTTTGGATGCTAACTCTTTCAGATATGACTAGCAAATTTTTTCTTCCATTCAGTAGGTTGCCTTTCATTTTGCTGGTGGCTTCCACCACCCCCCCCACCCCCATTTGCCGAAGCTTTTTGGTTTGATGTAGTCTTTCTTGTTTTTGCTTTTGTTGCCTTGGCTTTTGGTGTCAAATTCTGCCCCCCCCCAATCATTGCCAAGACCAATATCAAGGAGTGTACTATCTGTTTTCTTCTAGTTTTCTAGCTTTTCTTAATGGTTCTCTGAAACTATAAATTTTTAATTTCGGTTAACTTTTGTTTATGGTGTAAGATTGCAGTCCAGTTTCATTTTTTTGCAGGTGATACTATGCAGTTTTCCCAGAACCATTTATTGAAGAGACTGTCCTTCCCCCCTCATTCTATGTTTTTAGCTCCTTTGTAATAAATTGACCATATATGCATAGGTTTATTTTGGGGATGTTTGTTCCATTGATCTGTGTCTGTTTTTTATGCCAATAACATGCTATTTTGATTACTAATAGCTTTGTAATATAGCTTGAAATCAGGGAGAATGATGTCTCCAGCTATATTCTTTCTAAATATTGCTTTATTTGCAGTCTTTGTGGTTACACGCAAATTTTAGGATTTTTGTTTCTGTGAACTGCCGTTGGAATTTTGACATGGATTACATTGAATCTATAGATTTCTTTGGGTAGGCTATATGGACATTTTAACAATATTATAATTTATGAGCATGCTATATATTTCCATTTATTTGTCTTCAATTTTATTAGTGTCTTACAGCTTTCAGAGTCTTTCACATCTTAGGTTAAATTCATTCCTAAGTATTTGATGCAATTATAAATGAGATTGTTTTCTTAACTATCAGAAATTATTAATATATAAAAACACAACAAATTTCTGTATTTTTGTAACCTGCAACTTCACAGAATTCAGTAATTGTAACACTTTTGAGAATCTTTAGAGTTTTCTATATAAAATGTTCTATCTGCAAAGAGTGACCTTTTTATTACTTATGTATTTGGATGCTTTCTATTTCTTCTTCCTAATTGCTTGGCTAGGACTTCCACAACTGTGTTTGATAAAAGTGGCAAGAATGGGCATCCTTAGGGGAAAGGCAGAAATCTTATTTCAGAGCAGTATCCATATGAATATCTACTATATGATATGAATATAGTCTACTATATGAATATCTGTATCTAGAATCTAGATAGATGTAGATATATATACACACACATACATATATAAATTTCATGCTGTTCTAAAGAGCATTGTGCTTTGTAACTCAAAAATGTCCTCAAGATTCCTTGTTAAAAATACCAGGAACAGGGTTCCTGGCTGGCTCATTCTTAGAGCATGAGACTCTTGATCTCAGGGTTCTGACTTCAAGCCCCCAATGGGCATGGAGCCTACTTAAATGAATAAATGAATAAATACATACTCTTGTTTAAGAAAAATACAAGGGACAGAATAGTCTCTAGGATGCTACCTTTCATGTATAGTGGGTGAGATAAGAATATAACTTGAATATATACGGGTGTATAATTAATTTGATCAGTACCTATTACTAGACATTTGCATTGTTTCCCATCTTTTGCTGTTAGCTTTGCAGTTTATCTATTGTTTAGCATGTCGAGTATATCAATGAGAAATTCTCAGAGGTAGGATTGTTGGCTCAAAGGATCCTCAAGTTTTCATAGCAATTACCATACTGTCTTGTTGTGCTTATACCAGTTTTCACTGTTTTAAGCAATGCATGAGTCTTTGTTTTCTCATAGTTGCAAACCATTATAGTATATTATCAAACTTTATATGTGAGTTAGTGTAACAATACTGGTGTAGAATTCAGCTTCATTCTCTAAAGTTGAATACATTTTCATATATTACCTTGTCATATTAGAGACCCGTTTTACCTTCAAATCCTGTGGTAGATAATTTTATGGGTATTTCGTATAGTGTCATTCCTGCTGACAATTGAATAGGCATCTCAGTAATATAAATGTATCTTTCCTAAGGACTTTCAAGGGGACAATTTTCAATATGCATTCTCAATTCTGGATCTTTCGGCTTCTCGCTTTTATGTTGTAGGTCATTGGGCCCCACATTTTTATGTTCTACACTTAGTTTTCCCCAAATAGGGGACAATAGACTTCTGCTTTCTAAATTTAAAATAAGCTAATGGGTTTTTAAAAATTTTTCTATTCCTCATGGCTAGTCTCCTCATTGTTTTCTGGGAACAAGTTTTCTTTAAAGTATTGACAAAAAAGCGAATACTTAACTATTGCTCCTTACTACCAACACTTTCATTTGCAGACATATTCCATATTCTGTAGATTTGAAACACATTAGATTTTGTTTTTACTTAAGTCAAAACATAATTTTATTGTATATTTTCTTGTGAATTTCCAAAATCTATTTGATCTGTCAACCAAATCAAGAAAGTGGCAGTGAAACAATATTTTTTCCAGTTTTGAGTGATCATACATATTAGTCTGATTCTTTTCAATACATAATTATACTTCAGAAAAATTACTTTCTTACATCTATACCTACATCTCACCACCTTTTAGCCCTTCTAAAATGTACTTAAATTCTGGGCATTTTCTGTAAAATACTGTTCCAGGTAGTCATTAAAGAGACAGTGTCTCTCCATGAAGGAGTTGATTATCTGTGGATAGAGAAGTGTGTGAACTAGGTTCTTAGAGAAGGTTCACTGAACAAGAGCTTGTGAGTTGACTTTCGAAGGATATGTGGAGATTTCCCAGGCAGAGTTGGGTGGAAATATTGGATGTAAAAAAGGCAGAGAAATGAAGATATACAGCTTTCTTGGCCCAGAAGTCACTTGGACTTCACAGATCATAGGGTACTGGAACCTGGATAGATGGAGATGTAAATGTCAGGTTAAAGCTTCAGAGAGTTACTGATGGATTGCAAACAGACGAGTGCCACAATCAGCCTGGCATTTTTAGACAAACCTCATGGCAAAGAGAAGGATGAATGGGAAGATGGCAAAACTGAAATAGAGATCTATAAGGAGACAGTTAAGGCAAGAAATGGAGACTCGAAATAGTGAGAGCAGACCTGGAACACAAGAAATACTTAACAGGTAAAACTAGCATGATTTGTTCACTGAATGTAGGGATGAGAGAGAGCAGGTGGAAAATAGAATTATTCCAAACTCTGGTTTAAGTCACCATTATGTCAATTAGCTAAGAAAGGGAAGATGCAAAAATGGATTTGAGGGTAAGATGATGGGTTTGACTTTTGAGGTAATAAAATGGAAATAGCAAGTAGTTGATTATATTTGTTTTATATGTAGCTTGAAGGGAATGGAATACGGATTTAGATTTGGGAGTCCTAAATATATATGGATGATAGTTGAAGAAACATCATCTAGGAAGCATGAAGTTAGATTCCTGCATTCCTACAACCACCACACCAACTTTAAAGGGATGATTAGTTCAGCTTTTGAAAAGCAGTGAATTTTCTCAGGAAGCTGTGAGGGGAGTGGGGAAAAAATAAAAATAGAATGGTTTCATGGAAGCCAAGTATCAGAATATTTTTAGAAGTAGTCATCAAATGGAGAAATCAAGTAGGATTTGGTTATTACACAAGTCTTAGAGTTTATCTTTTATCTCTGATACCAGGGACCTAAACTTGAAATGATATGTTCTGACTTAGTTGTTCATAGTCAAGTGGGGAGAGAAGTGCAGATGGCTCAGTAACATTTTAATGAGGGGAAAGAATATAGAAACTAAAACAAAATCTGGGTGGGGCTAGGGAAGCTCTGGAAGGAAGATCTAGTTGAAGATAAAATTAGAAAGATGAATAGTTTTCTAGTACCAGAGCAGATGGGATAATATGTACAAAATCATGCATGCAACAGGATATCTGAAAAAACAAACACCCTGCAAGTAAATTAGCAGCAGAACACATATTCTGAGTGTGAAGGAGAATTGGAAAGGGGAGAGGTCAGAGAGAATTGTTGCATAGGATAATATGTCTGTTCTTGTCATCAGTAAGGAGCTTTGAAAAATTCTGAACACTAATATGTTACAATTAGTATTATCCATTACAGACACCTTAACTCTAAGTACATGAGATGGCATTTTCTAATCCTTCGTGGTTGGGTGGAGCCAAGTGACTATTTCTGGCCAATGAGTTGTGATGTTTGTCATCTCTGGATTTGAGCCTTAAATGCTTTTCAGAACTCGCTAGCACTCTGTTTACTCTGCCAAGTGATAGGCAGTAGCATCATGGATTCCTCATTGCTTGGTTGTAACTATAATGAGTAGAGCCTCCTGCCAGTGATCCACACTGGACACATGTGGGAGCTGCAAATATCCACCACATAAATTTGGAAGTTCTTCCTACCCCCAACAGAGTTAAGTCTGTGACTGAGGGGGATGGATAGTAGAGATAGTAAGAAGGTAGAATCAACAGGATATTGTGACTGACTTAAATACTAAGTAAGAGAAAGAGAAATCCAGGCTTAAGAGATACAAAGAAGATTATCCATTGTATTTAGTTGTTAGGTTGTTGGTGATCTTCCAGAGTTAATTTGGTAGGATGATGATGAAGAAAAGTATCTCCATGGACTATAGAGTAAATGGGATTTCAACTAGTGTTGAAATCAATAGCGTGAACTAGTAGATTAGCTGACTGAATATCCAAACCCGTAAAATGTAAAATTTGCTTTATTTAAAAATTTTTTTAAAGGTTTTATTTGAGAGAGTGAGCAAGAGAACATGAGCTGGCATAGGGAGAGGGAGAAACAGGCTCCCTACTGAGCAGGGAGCCCAAAGCAGAACTCGATCCCAGGACTTTGGGATCGTGAACTGAGCCAAAGGCAGACCCAGCAACCCAGGCACCCCTAACACATTTGCTTTTATTTTAAGAATTGTAAATATGTTTATAAAAAAAAATTAAAAAAATTAAAAAAAAATTGTACAAGCTATGTTACCAGAAAGTGAACTTAATGTAAAAACAACAGAACATACTGTGGGTACATTTAATAGTCAGAATATACAAAAAGCCTTGAGAAAGGAAAGTATCTCACTGGTAAATAGGGACTACAGCCATTTCTGATTTCCTTTACAAATTATATCTTTATATGACACATGAAGAAATGTATCATTTCTAAGCCTTCAGTTCTTATTTGATTGCTTTTCAAAATATTTAGTTTTCCAAATTTGATACTTAAGGAATGAAGCAGGCAACATCTATGTTCCATTTTTAGCTAACAATGCAAATGCAATAATTCAAATTCCAAGATGGACACATTGTCCATTGTAGTTTTGCAAAGGCAAGGTAAGCCATATTTACGTCTTTATGATTGTCACCTGTAAATGAAACATAAGGACTTAATATAAGGTTATTAAATAGCAAGCAGCTGCGCTAACATTAATGCAAAATGATGGCAAAGTCTGGTGTAAATCTACAACGTAAGTGCTGTCAATTATGTCATTCTGAATTATATATAACTCTCAAACTGTACCTGTGTAGTTTTAAACATACTGCTCCATGAATCATTTGTTCTATTAAGTTATTTTAATCTTGAATAATCAGCAAAGTACCATGCCATTCTCTTTTTTACAGTGTATATGGAGTCTTAAAGGTTCTGGAAAGCAATTCACACTTTCAAGGAAGAAGAAAGATATTTCAGATAACCAAAAAAAAGTAACATGGGATGGTTCAATGTGGCTTATAAAATATATAGTGACAGTTGTCAAAATAGCTATCGTGGAATTGTATTAATATAGAATCTATTCAAGGGTAAGCATTTACAGTAAGTGTTTTATTACAGCAAACACTGCACTATACTCCTTAGGGTCAAATCTGCAGGCATTTAATTTCAGCAATTGCCATAATAGAGGCATTATAATAATGTCTCAGCCTCTTAGGTACACATTGAGGTTGGATTCTATTATATTTTTCTTTTGCTTTTAAAGCTTTTGTCTATAATCCACACCTTACTTGTAAAAGCAAGGATTTATATCCTTTTATTTGAATATTTCAAACTTTGTTTCAAAGGTTGAAATGGACATAGTCTAAGAGAAAAATAATGGGCTATTACAGAAAGGGAAATAATTTTCCACAAGTTTTAGACCTTTGGGCACAAGGGACTCATCACAAGGACTACATGTATTTTTTCCTCAGAGTCCCACCTTCAAAATTAATGAACAGCAAAATGTTTTATATTTCCCCTAGGTGAGCTTAAACTCAGTTATTCTGTCACACTATTGTTCATTGATTTATCATTCTTTTAAAAAGATATTAAGGAGAATGTCCTTTATCAAGTTAATAGGCATAATTATTGTCAGCAGGATGCTTATAGTCTAAGGTAAAAAGTAAATTCTTAAGAATTTGGTATTGTAGTCTCGTGTAGCTTTTTTTCTTTTATCGCTGTTGCCCTACTATCCTTTTCAGTTGTACCTGATATACAATATTACCATATATAGCTGTTCTAAATCTTTTATTTTTTGAAGTTACAGCAAGAGAAATGTGAATCTCTTTTCTTTGCCCAGACATCTGGGAAATACACAATCTTGCCAAACTCTTATAAATTTTACTTATCCAAAATAATGTTTTGATTCCATTTATTGTGAATTTCTAGTATCAGGCTTAGTCAGTCAGATGCCTTATGGGCTTGACTTCTAGCTTGCATTTATTTAACTAGTTCACATTTTAAGAGTAATTGGACTCTTGCATAAAGCAGTTGACCTGTGTTCTTAAGTTACTTGTTTTCACAGGCTAAAACTTTTTAAAGATTTATTTATTTTGAGGGGGGAGAGCATGAACTACTTATATATAAACATATATATTTATGTTGGGGTGAGAATCTTAAGCAGACTCAGTGCTGAGCATGGAACCAGACATGAAGCTGGATTTTACGACCCTGAGATCATGACCTGATCCAAACCAAAAGCCGGACATGTAACTGACTATTCCACCCAGGTGCCCCTAAAGGCTGGAACTTTCAAAGTTTAGAGATGCTTAAAAGGAATATTGGTTCTATTTTATCAGATCACTCTACTTTCAGGAAAACACCATCAGTGTTCAAGATAGATCACTCTACTTTCAGGAAAACATCAGAGTGGTCAAATGTTTTCCTTCAATTAAATATTTAGGATTGCCTTAAGCAAGTATTTAGGAGGTGGAAGTCATGGTTTAAGAAAATGTGTGATAAAGCCATTAATAAAAAATCAGTCTTAGATATCCATAATATTTTTATTATACTTTAGAACAGAATGATTGAATAGGATAACTAAGTAACTATTCATATTGCTTAAGCTTCCTGAAGACTAACGGTAAAATCCATCGACAATTTCTTAGTGTGGCTCATGAATTTGAGTTGTTTCCCTGACTGCCTAGTTTCTAGTTAGTCTTAAAAGATATGCCATCTGGGATGCCTGGGTGGCTCAGTTGGTTGAGCAACTGCCTTCGGCTCAGGTCATGGTCCCAGAGTCCCAGGATCGAGTCCCTGCACCGGGCTCCCTGCAAGGCAAGAAGTTCTCCCTCTGACCCTCCCACTTCTCATGCTTGTTCTCTCTCTCACGCTCTCTCTCAAATAAATAAATAAGATCTTAAAAAAAAGATATGCCATCTAAAATCACACGTTTCGGGGCACCTGGGTGGCTCAGTGGGTTAAAGCCTGTACCTTCAGCTCAGGTCATGGTCCCAGGGTCCTGGGATTGAGCCCCACATTGGGCTCTTTGCTCAGCGGGGAGCCTGCTTCCTCCTCTCTCTCTCTGCCTGCCTCTCTGCCTACTTGTATTTCTCTGTCAAATAAATAAATAAAATCTTAAAAAAAATAAAATCACACATTTCATCTTTGTTCTTTAATTCATCTGTGCCCAAAGGTAACAAGAGCTTTAAACATCTGGTATAAGCAAAGTGTGAGAAAGTAGGGTAACTTTTAGAGGACTGTTACCTCTGCTGAGCCCCAAATAACACAATATCTGCAAGGCACGAATTGCTCAACTATTTATGAAAGGTGTTAGACCTAGATTGAGAGAAAGATTTGAGGGGATGGGAGAACTAGTAGCTGTAGCCAGGTCTGCATCTCTTGAGGTAGTCTGAATTTCACTGTTAAAACAGTACTAGTCAGTAAAATTTGGCAAGTGGAAATACTGTAATTCATCAAATATTTTGAGTGTCCACTATATTCTAGCTACTGCCCTAGGTATCAGGGATACTGTGATAAACATGGAAGAGAGCAAGGTCCATACTTAATGGAAAGCAAGAGGTAGCAAACAAGAAAACAAAGTGGAAAAGTAGCGATTGATATGATATCAAAATGGGAGTGACCTGATAATCAGCAACTAGGGGATTCCGTAGATTAAGTGTTCAAGAATAGCCTTTCTGAAAAGGTGACATTTTTGCTTATCTAACAGTTACATAAAGGATCCAACTGTATTTTTGAAGTTTGAAGGAGTTTCCAGTTAAAAACCCTCTGCTATTTTCTAAATGTTCCTATTCACACCTACCTACCACCCTCCAAATTCATGTTTGACTCCTATTGCCCAAAGTGATGGTATTAGGAGGTAAAGGTTTTGGAAGATGATCAGGTCACAATGTAGAGCTCTCATGAGTGGGATTAGTGCTCTCATTAAAGAGCCTGTAGAGCTCCCTAGTCCTTTCCGCCATGAGGATACAATGAAAAGTATGTGATTAGAACAGGGCCCTCACCTTTTCATGGTGGCACCCCTATCTTGGTCTCCCAGCTTCCACAGCTGTGAGAAACAGCCACTTATAAACCATTTAGGATTAAATGTGGAAATAGATTTTTCTGATAGAGGCCTGATTGGAGGAAACAGCTTTGATATTTTGAGGAAGTATTGTTAGAAACAGGAATGGAAGTCATATGACCACTGCAGAAATCTAGTTTAGAGGTATAGTGGCTTTAGAAAGAGTGATAATTGTGGAGAGTTAGAAAAGTGGAAGAGTTCTGGATTGAATGGTAGATTAAATTTGGGAGATGAAAGAAAATGAGTCAAGTGTAGTGCTTAACTTCGTTTGGATTAACTGAATTCCGTTTGCCAGAAGATGACTTGGGGAGGAATACATTTGATTGTGGGAAAGGGAATCATGAGTTTTAAACTGAGAAACCTGTTAGAGATGCCATGCATTTAATGACACATGATTCAGGTTGTCCGGCAAAGGCCAGGGTTGCTGATACAGACTTAGATGTACCACGGATATATATTTGAAACTATCGGATTGAATGAGGTCACCCACAAAAAACTTAAGACATCAGTTTTAGAAATCTTGGAGAAGAGGAACCTGAGAAAGAACAGCTGGTGAAGGGGTTGGAGAACCAGGCATGTGTGGGTTACAAATGTAAAAGGATGTGTTTAAGAAAGAGGCAGACAGAATAAGTTTAACCCAAAACTTATGCCAAAGTGAAACAAATGAGCACACACCCATGCAAATGCACACTATCCCTGGGAATAGTGTGAAGAATAAATACCCACAGATATATAACGTGTCTTTTAGATATTTGGTAGCTGCTCAACTTCCTATAAACTTTTCACAAAAGCACTTTAAAATTTTGTTAGAGGGACACCTGGGTGGGTCATTCGGTTAAGAATCTGCCTTTGGCTCAGGTCATGGTCCCAGGGTCTGGGGATCGAGTCCAACATTGGGCTTCCTGCTCAGCAGGGAGCCTGCTTCTCCCTCTCCCTCTGCTGCTCCCCCTGCTTGTGTTCGCTCGTGCTCTCTGTCTGTCAAACAAAATCTTTAAAAAAGATAAAGTTTTTTTGATAGTACTTAAAATTTATTTTTATCCTTAGTGGTTCAACAAATGATCCAGGTGCCTAACTTTAAGGGCAGATCTGCATCTTGCATAATAGTTTCCTAGGGAAGGGTACCGTAAATGATTTTGTACCATCTTAGGTATTTGTTCTTTCTTGCTAGCTATGCATTTTGTTGGTCCTTTGTGAATTTTCACTAAATCCTAGAAAGGACTGTGTGCATATTGAAGCTATATTTATCAAGCCGACATGATTTCACTTAGTTTAAGCTTGATGAGTCAGTCTGATTGTTCCCTGGAAATAGACTATCTTGGTCATCTTCAAAAACTTCCTTTCTCTTGGTTTTTCAGTTTTACACTCACATTCCTACTCCTTTTTAAATCTAGTATTTCAATTCTATATATAAGTTCATATTTAATAACCTTAATTATTTGTATTTCCCATTCTAAGTGAAAATACAAAACTTTATTAGTTGCATACATAACAATATGCATAATAACACATACTGAAATTGGGTGTTACTCAGTTTCATTTCCTAATGCTATGATTCTAACTGCTGAAGTATGACAAGCAGAGTATCAAGCTATATAGTAATACCCATGCTGCAGAAACTCTAAACCCAGGCTGTGCACCAGAATCACTTGTGGAGTTAAAAGCAAAACAAAACAAACTCCTAGCTAGGGTTGAGAACTACTACATTAGGCTATATTGTAGGAGTACTAGCTGAGCTCACTATATCATAGAAATCTCCTAAAATACCAATTTCAATCTTCTGCTAGTGAAAGGCAAAGAGCAGAAGCATAAAAACTTTGTTAGCCTTGGGACTCCTGGGTGGCTCAGTTGGTTAAGCAGCTGCCTTTGGCTCAGGTCATGATCCCAGCGTCCTGGGATCGAGTCCCATATTGGGCTCCTTGCTCGGCGGGGAGCCTGCTTCTCCCTCTGCCTCTGCCAGCCACTCTATCTGCCTGTGCTCCCTCTCTCTCTGACAAATAAATAAATTAAGACTAACAAAGTTCTTTTTTTTTTTTTAAGGAGGAAATAGATATCAGTAACATGACTTCAAATGGGTGAGAGCAAGAGAACAATGTTGATAGATTAGAAGAGCATTTTTCTACCCTGTGAGATGTCAAGGTTCAGAATGAGTCATTGTCTAGATTTGTTGTCAATTCAGAAACCTCTGAAGATATGGACCCATGGGATATCAGAATCTCTACTTTGGATCTGTAATAGTTCTCAGTCATTAGCTCTCATAGTATTTTTTTTTCTATAGGTCATTCTGCAATCAGAAGGCATTTTTCACTTAATGATACAATAATTCACTTTTTTTTTTTTTTTGAGAGTGCATGGGTGTGTGGGGGGGACAAGGGGAGAAGGTGCGGTTGGAGGGCAGAGGGAGAATCATAAGCAGTCTCCAGGCCCAGCACTGAGCCAGATGCAGGACTTGATCTCATGACCTTGAGATCATGACCTGAGCTGAAATTGAGAGTTGGATGCTTAACAGACTGAGTGACCCAGGAGCCCCAATAATTCACACCTATTTTGAACATTGATAATGTGAAAACCAGAAATAACCACTTTTACATTATTCCCATGTCTTATAGACTTTCTGACTCTTGTGCATAGGCAATAGAATATGAGGCATGCATATTTTCTGGTTCAAAACACAGACTCTGGAGCCTGATTGAGTAGCTTTGATTTTTGTCTTATCAATGATGAGCTGTACGACTTTGGGCAAGTTACTCATTTCCCTTATGCTTCTGTTTTTTAGTCTACAGTGTAGGAATAATAGTATGTCCCTCAAAGGTTTGTTCTGAGAATTAAGTGTATTAATGGATGTAAGATAGTTAGAACAATGTCTTGCACATAGGAAGCTCTCTGTAGGTGTTAGCTATATTATATGTGTAAAAAAATACACAATAAAGATTGGATAAAGCCACTTTGAGCAGCTTTTAGAAAATTACAAATTGCAATGAATATTCATCTGTAGATAAAGTAGTTACTTAGCATGGGCTGTGTGTCGGCAATATATATGAAAGTTAACTTTAATAGTATTCTTTATAGATTGCACTGTATTTTATTGTATTACCTCCCTAGTAGTAGACATCAGGGATTTTTTTCAATTTTTTAATATTACAGATAATAGTCCTTGTAGCTAGTTATGTGCATACATCTATGATAAATTTCTAGAAATTTCTAGGTCTAAATGTATGCAGATTTAAAAAACTTATTTGTTGAACAATTTCCATTCAGGGGATTGTGCCATTTATACTCACATCAGTGAATGAGAATGGAAGGCAAAGATTTTGAGCAAATGTAGTTGAATGAACCCTAAGTAGTTTCAGAAGGATAACTTGAGCTTTTCAAAACAGAATGTGGCATTGAAGAACAGTCAGGAAATCAAACACTTCTGCAAATTTTTGTTACTGAGTTAATCATTTTGATAAACCTATAGCAAATAGAGTACAGATCATTAAACATTAAGCTCAAGATGGTTTTTAAACTCTTGTTGGCATTTGCTATAGAGTGTCTTTTTAGGTAAGCAATCATCTAAATATTTGAAAAGGACACAAATGAAAAAACGTCTTTCACTTAAAGGATATAACATTATTTGTATCTTTTCACATTAGTTGTCAAGAGGCAAAACATTGTGTTTGGGGAAAGAAAAGCAAAACTGCTTTCATGGGGCTTGAACTCATGGCTCAGATTCAAGACAGGTGCTCTACCACATGAGCCAGGTGTGCAACATGGGACATGAACTCAGGACTCTGAGATTCCAAAGTTGCATGCTGTACTGCCTGAGCCATCCAGGGGACCCTAAGCGTATTATTTTCTTTCTTTTTTTTTTTTTTAAAGATTTTATTTATTTGACATACAGAGAGAGAAATCACAAGTAGGCAGAGAGGCAGGCAGAGGCGGTGGGGGGGGGGGAGCAAGCTCCCCACTGAGCAGAGAGCCCGATGCAGGGCTCGATCCCAGGACCCTGGGACCATGACCTGAGCCGAAGGCAGAGGCCTTAACCCACTGAGCCATCCAGGCGCCCCTAAGCGTATTATTTTCTAAAGCTTCTTGCCATCCACAAGAATTATCCAGTCTACGTCTCCTTTTTTTGGTGTTTCTCAATTAGAAACTTGGATTTCCACCCCCCCTCCCCACATGGATATATGCAAATATTTATTTACTTATGTTCAGTTAGCCAAGCTATTATGCAAGTCTTTTAAAGGACTGTCTTGATAATCTACTCAACTTGATCCTTCTGGTCTTATGTTGAATATGAAAAGACAGTGCAATTAATTCACTGTTTGCTTCAATGTTAGTAGTAAAAACTAAATACTTACAATTCCACATTTTTTCCACCTTTAAATCTGATATTTAAAACAACTTAGTATTTAGTATCTATCCAATAGGTTATGATTTAAAAAGGCCCTCTATAGCTTTTCTTGGACTTTTTTAAAATTTGGAACAAAATATGGATTGGGTATACATACAAATTATCTACATGTCTTATAGGTGGTTTTGAAAAGAGAGTTTTGTATTTTACTCATGTGTCCATCTCCTCAGTATTAAACAAAAGTTGTTGGTTATTTAATATCAGTAAACCCCCAGTGAGATAAGTGAGTAGAGCAGTGACCATATTCCTCTCCAGTAGTATAACACAATGCTTATTATTTGTATCCTAGTTTTATTGTTCTGAGTTCAAATTCCTACACTACTATTTTCTTGGACAAGGTATGTAACCTCTAAACCTTAATGTCTTTATCAGTACAATGGGCACAGTAACACTACTCTTAGAGTTCTTTAGTTTTTTGCTGGTGGTGATATAGTGAGGATTGGTCAAGATAATACATGGAAATGTTAAGCGCTATTTGACAGGAAATAGGTATTTAATAAATGCTAGCTATAGCTATTTCAGTGAAATACATAGGGGAAAAAAAAGCTTTATATTAGTATCATGTTTCCTTTCTCTACATTTGCTGCTGGTATGGACCCTAAAGAGGTGAACAGATTTTCCTCTTCCCTCATTCACTCCGGCTGTTGCTGTGGGAAAGCAAAACTAAACTCTCTTCAAGAGAGAACCCTTGATTCCACGGTTGTTCTATAGAGGCTGTGAAGGAGATTGAGACAGACTAAGAATCTTGGCTTATCCTCTAGGGATAGACAAACTGAAAGAGACCCAATAACTTTATCATGAATCTTGAGATGGACAGAGCTCTGTAAATCTTCCAGTGGTCTTCTGAGAATAGGGCCAGAAACTTTTCAACCTGTGTGTATTCCCTTGTTCCCTAAGACTGAAGGTGAAAAGAGAATTCCAGCTGGGTTAGCTGGACAAACAGGAAAAAACAGTCCATGACAGAATTACAGCAGACTACATTTATCTTCTATAGTAGTTGTTATGAGTATTCAGTATAACTCCTTTCTGTGTTCAGAGGATATCTGCTATTCAGGTAAAGGAAAACTCTTGTCATTTGAAGTTAGTAGCATACCTCATTGATGGAGCATGGAAATGAAAACTTCCCACCTCTCTAACAGGGCAGCTGATGCTTGAATGAGTTAAATGGACCAAACCAAAGTGTGAAGTTCACCTTGCACACTTAAAGACCACTGAAGAATTCTAGTTACTATCTCTAGACTTGCTGGAATATAACAAATTTTGTACTTCTTCCCCATCTTTTAGAAATTTGTCTTTAATTAGTCATGATTTTCAAATTCTCGTGTCAGAAATGTTAGCACAAAATATACAGACATCTTCCAAGAGTAGGTCTCTAGTTTGTTTAGTTTGTTAGTTGGTTTAGGAGTTTTGATGTCTTAGGTTTTTGTTTTTGTTTTTGTTATGCTTGGCCATAATAACCCATGAGATGTGAATCCATTACTTTGAACCGTTACCAAGATTCTTGTTCTCTCAGCTGAAATGATTTTCAACATTTTGCTGTATCTCTCACAGGTATCTTAATTTTTTTTAAAAAAACAGAGTGCAGCATAAAATAAGCATAATAGTGAGTCTTGTCCAAATCTTCATTAAGTGGTATATGTGTTGCCGAAGCAAGCATGAAATCTTTATTAAGCAAATGGATAGATGTTCTGCAGTTCATTATGAAGAAAGCTGGACTGGGGTTTTATAAGATGACTTCTAGACTAATGGAGTTTTAATTTAAAAATGGAGTGTTTTTTAGGAGATGGGGTTAGTATGCTATATCTTTAGGCCATCCAGAGGGAGCAGTACCTAAAAATGTAATTAGAATTCATTATTAGGCAAGGATTGGGACCTGTGCTTGGGACTGAAATATATAATTCTCATATCAAGGGATTTTCTTAGTCTTTTTCATCTTAAGGTCATTAATCAGATATTTGAGATGAATGCATTTACTTGATCTCATCTAGAGAATGTTTATAGGTGCAACATATGAAGTAATCATTGCAGAACTGTAAAGTTTTCTAATTTGACTTCTCGCTAACAGATCTTTGCTTCTGGTAAATTCTCATTTCCATCGTTTATTGGAATAATAGTGCCCCTAAAACAATAGTTTTCATCAGCCTTGAGAGTTAAATCTATATTCTACCTGTAGGGTCTATTATGATCTACTTTTTTTTTCTTGCAAGAACAAATTGTTTAGCAAAAGATTTGAATTTATTATGCTGAAGTCTGACTATCTGCTGTGTGCATGAGGTTTTTCAGCTTGCCTAGCTATCAGTTCTAACTACCAACTAACCAAGTGAGACAGTAAATGAGTAGGTTAGTAAGATGAGTGTTCAGATTCACTGTAGTCAAGGTTTTCAAATTCTTCTACAGGACAATATGAATAGTCCTACACATTTCTTAGATCTTGAAATATATAATATATATATTCATACACACACACACACACATATATATCCCAGAGACCTACCTTCTCCCTATGTTAACCTTCTAAATGAATTATTTTAAAAACAAATTGTGAAGTGACTTTTATCTGCATAAACTCTCTGATCCATGTATGGCATAATTAGGTTCAGGGACAGTTTGCTTAAAAGTAACAGCAATTGACTTTTTATTTGTAGTTAGTACATGTCAGACACTATTCTAAGTGTTTTGAGTTTTAACTGATTCAGCCTTCACTTTGAGGAACTACTTTAATATTCTTAGTTTCCATGTGGGGAAATTAAATCAGATTTTATATATTTGCTTGAGGTTGTATAGCTTTTAACTTAACAGGGCTGGAATCCAGATACAGTCCGACTCTAGAGCCCACACTCTTAACTAATATGGCTATATTGCTTTCCTGGAAAAGAAGAAAGCTTTATATTTTTAAAAGATTTTATTTATCAGAGAGCAGGGAAAAGGGCAGAGAGGGAAGGAGAAGGAGAGGATCTCAAACAGACCCAGGCTGAGTGTGGAGCCTGATGCAGGGCTCAATCTCATGACCTAGAGATTGACCTAAGCTGAAACCAAGAGCCAGCCAGGTGCCTCTGAAAGTGGATTTTTTAAAAATATGAGTAATGCTGTTTTCTTATTTAGAAATGTAAGTTAAAGAGTTTACCATCAGGCTGTGGTTTATATCACTCAAACTCATGAATCAAATCTTGCCCTAGGGTCTATCATTAATTTTCTTGTTCCTGGATGATCTAATACTGCCTCCTTACCTAATGCTTATCTTTCTGGCATGGAGGTTAAGTCCTTCAGTTCTTAGTTAAGATACCCATCATATGCAGCATATTAACACCTTGAAGAGTAATGATGGGTTGAGTAATAATGCTGCTACTGACTAATAAGACTAATACTGCTAAGTGAAAATTACCCTAGATGCTGACAGTTCTGAACTCTCTCCCACGTTACACAGTCATTGCTATTATAATTTAGTTTACTGACTTCTTGATTTTTCTGTGATATTTACATGGTTCCAGAATATGGATGTCTAAATTTTATGATTCAGTTATATTATAAATAATATTGAGTATTTTCTTTATTCAACTACTTTAGGGTAGTATGTTGGAGTGCCTGATGAGCCCAGTGGGTACAGCATTGGACTCTTGATCTCAGGGTCGGGAGTTCAAACCCCACCTTGGGCATGGAGCCTCCTTAACACAATAATAGAGTAGTATGTCAAAGTTGATGCTTTGATGTAGGCATTTTCCAACACTGAACTTTGTTTCCTAAAACTTTCACCCATCAAAAGATGGTTGGAACATGGGATCCAGTTAAGTTCTGTCTTTATTGCTTCCCTTTGATGGTACTTGAAGTCAATTTCTTACCTCTCCCCATACCCTGCTACCACCTACTTTTCCTTGACTGTAAAATGGAAATTATTTCATTGGCCTTGTTGGGAGAATTTGCAAGGTCTGATCTCTGAACAAAGGGTAATGCTGAGAATGATCACGAGTATAGGCAACTTTGGTCTGACTTTTATAGGCTATTCTTTCTTTTGTTCTTCACATATGTCATATTTCCAAGGGCTACAGCATCTATTACTAACCAGTGCCCAGGTTTTATTTCTGACCTGGACTGTGTCTGAGTCCTCTTATGTTTGCGACCTAGACTAGTAAACTAGTCCTAGAATGGACTGTAGAGACAGTGTGGTTGGTATATAAGATAGTATTTTCTAGCTTTGCTTGCTAATAAGAATCATGTAGGTAATACAGATTTCCACACCATTCCCTTAGAAATCATGATTTAGTAGACTTAGAGTGAGACAGAGGAATGTTTTCCCAGAGATCTAGATTTTTGATGATAAGGCAAGCGAAACATAAGAAAATGTTCGAGTTCATAGATCTGCATTTAGATCCCTATGCTACCTCCTAGTGATGAAATTAACTTTGAGACCTAATTTATAGGTACCAGCTCCTTTTCTTACAGCTTTGCTGATGGAATCCAGAGTAAGTAAACATTCTTCATTCCCAATTCTTCATTGTTCTGCCACCTTTTAGCATTTTCTAATGGTCTACTGTTAATACTTAAAAATGGGCTTTCCAGAAAATCAAGCCCATTTTTGCCTCTTTGTCCAGTATATACACCCCCTCATGGTCTCAAGCTACATGTTTTCATAATAAAATACAGTTTTTATCTGGAGCTTTGTTCCAGTCTCTCCCACCTTACAAAAATAAACAATATTAATAAAAACTGCCATGATTCCCTCAGATTTCTGTTTATTCCTGGCCCTTTAAAAAAATTCTTGAAAGAGTAGAGGTTCTTTGCATCTTTATTTTCTTACCTTTCATTCCTTTGTTTTTAGCATCTACCATTTGACTTCTTCCCCTACCACTTTAAAGAAACTGTTTTTGATAAAGTCACACTGCTAAATGCAATGGGCATGTGAAAATCCTTATCTTGCCAGATTTTTCTTTTGCTATTGCTATTGCCAATCCCTCTCTCCTCGATAATCTTCTCTCACCTACTTCTGTGCATGTTACAGGGCTGGTTCTCTTAGGCTTTCTGACTGTATAACTAGATGCTGACATATTATGTTTTATATACTTCTAGTAATTCTGAAATTTTAGCATGTATCAGAACTACCCAGAGAGTTTGTTAAAATAGATTATTGGACCCCAGATATTCTTATTCTGTAGGTCTTGGGCAGAGTATAAAAATATATATTTCTAACCTGTTTCTAGGTGATGCTGATCCTACTGGTCTAGGAATGATACTTCAAGAATTGCTGCTATGGTGTGCCAGGGCCTTTTAGGAATGCATGTTCCCCTACTGCTCCCGGGAGTAGGGTGGGCGCTGCTGGGAATGTGCAGTGGGTGTTTTGGGTCGGGGGGTAGTGTGCATCAGTCTGGGCAATGAGAGTGTCTGCTGTGCAAGCCAATAAAACTTTTTTCTTTTTAAATCACTGCTCCAGCTCTATCCTCTTTTACTTCCCGTCCGTGTTAATTTGGCCTATAATTTTAGATCTGGGCTTATTCATCTCTCCAAAGACATTCTGTCTAGGTGAACTCCTGTCTTTTCATGGTATTGATACTTATAGTATCTGACTGCAAAAATGTTTCATGTAGATATCATGACTAACTTCAGATTACTATATGTAACTATGTGCTAAACATCTGTTGAATGTTCCATAGGAACATGCCTTGCCCATGCTAAGTCACTGGTGGAGCTGAATTTGTTTGCATCAAATGCTTCTGTTTTTAACCACTTTTATGGGCCATTCATCCTATGTATAATTGTACCAGTTTAGTTTTCTTTTATCTTTGAGATGATAAAACCTTCTGTGTCATAACTCCCAAGACCATCCCCAAGTCTCCTGTTTCTGGAGAATTCACAGGATTCAGCCTAAGTTGTCTTAATGGCTCTGACTTATTACCAGGATACCTAACAAAATCAAGGAAGGCAAAAAGCACATGGGTAGAATCTAGAGGAAACCAGGGATGAGAGCCTCTCTCAGGGGAGTCTCCTAGGACATACTTAAGTCTTCCAGCAAGGATTTATAGCAACATGGGTGAAGTGTTTTCTGCTAGGGAAGTTCATTGGAGACTTATTGCCCAGGGTTTTTGTTGGCGATTGACTACATAGACCCCCTGTGCCTAACATAAATCAAGATTCTAGTCTCCCAGAGGATCACATGTTCACCATTAAGTTTATCATTTGCAAAAACTATGCAGACAGCTGTTACAGGGAAGGCTGAAATTGAAGTTCCCAGATGCCAGGTAAGGACCAACTTTGCAAGCAGGCCTTTGTAAGGATAGCAGTCTCAGGCCTATTTAACTCTTTTTTTGGGCCTTTTAATTTGCCTTTTAATATAAAATATTTTTCTCTCATTCCTATCTCCACACTGAAGCAGAGTGAACCATTTAAAATGTAAATCTGATCTTATCCTTCCTTGGCTTAAAACTCTTTGCAAAGTATCTATTATAGTTCTGAATAAATGGGATAAAACAGATTCACAGGGAGAAATCTTTGGGATCATAATTATTGTAATTACTGTGTTCTGATTTTATAATATGAGCTATCCCTCACTTTTTTTTTTTTAAACTTAGGATTCATAAAACTTTCCACTGAATGCCGTGGTTGGTAATACCCTTTTCCACCACTGCTCATCTTTTGGACAGTGTGAATCTTTCCTGGCTTTGAGTTGCATTAACAACTTAAGTTTTACACTCATAACACTAATGACTTTCTCTACTATATTATTTGTGTGCGGGCCTCATCTCTATATTATAAACTCCTTAAAGAAATGATCCATGTCTCTTCCTCAAATTAATCTCTCAATAGCTAAATATTTAGCATTTAGCTTTCAATATACATGTCGAATGAATGAGTGGATGACTAAGAGTGAAAAATAATGGCCTGTATTTTATCCTGAAAAAGTTACTTGTCTAGTTTTACCAGTAGCCATTTATAAAATTATTCATATTAAAAAATTCTTAAAGAACCTAAGGATACTTAGCTGCAAATTCTTTTTTAAAGGATGTATTCATATACTCTTGTCCAGTTTTACTAAATTAGTGCACTATTTTACTCTTTGCATCAAGTTTTAAGTAGAGGGTTTTCATTTTCTCCCTTTAAAAGCACATTTCAGTAGAAATTGTTGCTTAATTAGGAGTGTGCTAAATTATATACACAGAACTTACTAAGATTAAGTGAAAGTGGTAGAATACTTAGCCAAATAAACTATTTCTTGCTATCAGTAACTTAGTTCTCAAGTGACATTTTAATATTATGGGTCAAAGATATTCCCAGTGTCCTGATAAAGATTATGAAATTATATTCATGATACCTGATTTTTTTAAGCAGGTGGAGTAATATATTGTGTATGTATTAATAGTAAAGTTAGGGATACCTGGGTGTCTCAGTTGTTAAGCATCTGTCTTCGGCTCAAATCATGATCCCAGGTCCTGGGATTGAGCCCCATGTTGGGATCCCTGCTCAGTGAAGAGCTTGCTTCTCCCTCTCCCCCTGCTTGTGTTCTCTGTCAAATAAGTCATTAAAAAAATAGTAAAGTTAAGGGCTCTAAGATCTGGATAGCAAAAGTTAACCAAAGCGAAGTCGACTCACAGATATTGCTAGCTTATATATGTAGGGATATGTATGAGTATGTCTGTGTATGTAATTTATATAAATATAAAATTATTAAGAAAATGTATATGCTTAAAGATATTATCAAGACTTCATATGCTTCTGTCACTTTTGAAATGCTAAAGGTGGAATGTTAAACTCCTCTATTATGTGATGAAGGATTGAGGACATGCCGTTGTTACGTCTGGCAACCATAAGCCTGTTGTCTCAGGCTACAATATGGAGACGTATGGTAGCAGCGCCATGTGCCATTCTAATGGTGCCTTATCTAGTCTACTGTGACAAATAATTCTACTCAGCTTGTCGGTGGTGACAGCTGAGACTTTTTGCTTAGATGCCTTGAAAGTGCTTGTATTAAACAGCTAGAGCCATACACTCCATTAAGTTTCTGTAAAATGAACTGTCTGCTTCTTGCTGTTTTGCTGTTAGTGGCAGCCGTTGTAAGCTAATCCTCTCCAGTTGTGGATTGCTCGACTGAGTGCCTTCACTCATCTACAGTTAGTAGATCTCAGTTTTAGCAGAGTGGCTACAAGGCTGGTGGTCATGATAGGAAAGACAAATTATTCCATAGGAAATTTTTTTTTAGCAGTTACTTACTCTAAATTGGGCTACAAATATGACCCTAAATAGAACACTGACTTTAAAGAGAGTGAAGTGACTGTTTCTTTTCTAAGCAAATGATTATTCATAGGCTCTTGGTGCAAAAGACACATACATCAGAGAGATGTCTCTGAGTAACTATGTCTACATTTATGTGTGCATTAACGAAAGCTAGATGTAATAAGGAATATGTATTTAAACTTAAAGGAAAATATTCAGTTTCTTAGGCAGAATCACACCGTTGGAAATACTGATATCCGATTGTTTTGGAATATATTGGGGAAAGTATAACTTTGAGTTGTTTGTCTTTAATGAATAATAATTCCTTTAAGCTATTTATTACGTATATGCATTGTACTAAATTATCCTCTGTTCCTTTATTCTTTCCTCCCCAGAAAGGTAAAGGTATAAGTGTGATAATCTTTTCCTAGGTGTTGCAGAGACTACTCTTGTCAGCATATACTTTGAATTTAAGCCAGTGAAATCCATTTATAGCCAGCATTCTCTCTCCTTGTCATTACTGGGCATTATCAGTGATGTATGGATGAAAAGACCCATAATGACATAAGCATTCATAGGGTTGAACATTAATTTTGATAGTTGAGAGAAAAATTGCATGTCAGATTAATATTTTTATTTAAATTTTTGGGAAAAATAGAATATTATAAGCTAAGCCCTTATATATAATATAATAGCCCTTTATAATGCCTCATGAGATATATTATGTTTAACAGCACTTCAGTAAGTTATGAAACTTCTGGTGTGGTTTCTGAACTATTTGCAGTTGTTGGTGATTGTAAGTTTGGAAATTAAGTTGTATTCTTGTCCTCAAAGCTCTTTGATCTCTAGCATAGGATGAAATAAATTTTTAGTGGTATATGAGGAATCCTTAATGTATTATCTTTGTCCTGGGATATATAAAATCTGAGTTAGTGTTCTAAAGAGGAGGAAGGATTGTATTCAACTGGATTGGGACATTGGATTAGAATTATTAAAACAAAATTAAATTCAACTGGACTGTGCTGGAATAAAGCATTCTCCAGTATAGAATTTATTAGCTTTCAGATGATACAGCCAACAATTAAGACCTAAAAGCAGTAATCTTGCAAATAACTTCATGTTCTGTAATAGTGCATTTATTTCATACAAGGTCACAATTTCCTGCTATAGGCCATTTTCCAGGCAAGGTTTCCCCAGCACAAGGAAAGTTACTTTATTGTAGGAGAAAAGGTTTTGATCTGAAAGTGGACCCAGAAAACACATGCCCAAAAGGCTAGCTGCACATTAGCTAGGAAGAAGGTGTTGGGTGACTTTAAAAATGTGTATCCTTCATTTTAAAGACTGGGAATGTGGTCTGCTCTTTCTCTGTGACCAGAATGCCATCTTTGAGTGATGGTTTAAACAGCACCCACAAATCTTTGCTCCAAGCTCTTCTGCCGATGGTTCACTTTAAAATGTTAGTTGTGCCAGCAACTGATACTTGTCCTCCATCCACTCCTTCTGTTAACAAAAATAGGTTGCAAGGTTCAGGATTGGAGAGTAGTTACAAAATACTGCCATTGAGAGGATTCAGAAAAATGTCTTTCTGGGTATTAAGGGAGATTTTTTTAAATATTATGAGCCCCAGGTAAAGTTATGGAAGAGTCTGGTTTGCTTTTCTTAGGGATTGATATTATTTGTTACATTAGCAAAGCTTGTACAACCTGTAACTGACCTTTTGTGTCTGATCTTTCTCATTCCCTTTCCACCTATTGCCTCTTTCTCTTTTTCTCTTTCTTAATCACACCAGGGATTTGTGCCAGGATATTCTTTTTAAGATAAATACCTAATATGTAAGAGGCACTTAGGATTTCTTAACTGTACAAACAAATCCGTAGCTTTTTAAGGTTTTATTTTTACTGTTTATTGACATACAATTAACATAATGCTGTATTAGTTTCAGGTATACATCCTAATGATGTGATATTTTTATTAATATCAAATAATACCCATGACAAGTCTAGTTATCATCTGTCACCATAAAAAGTAATTTCACTATTGACTACATTCCTTATGCTACATGTGTTACATACAACATATCCCTAGATTACATCCTTATGATTTATTTTAATAACTTTGTACCTCTTAATCCCCTTCACCCATTTTGCCTGCCCTCCTCAACATTCCCCACTTTGGTAACTAGTAGTTTATTTCCTATATCTGAGTCTGTTTTTGTTTGTTCACTTGTGTTTTTAGATTCTACATATAATTGAAGTTATATATACTTGCTGTTCAGTTAGCATAATACTCTCTAGTTCCATCCATGTTGTCACAAATGGCAAGATTTCATTCTTTTTATGGCTGAGTAATCCATTTTGTATATATACACATGTGTATATGTATATATCACACCTTTATCCGTCCATCTACTTAGGTTGCTTCTGTATCTTGATTATTATAAGTAATGTTGCAGGGAGCATAAGTGTGCATATATCTCTTTGAATTAATGTTTTTGTTACCTCTGGATAAATACAAGTGCAATTTCTAGATTGTATGGTAGCCCTATTTTTAATTTTTTGAACTTCCATACTGTCTTCTATAGTAGCTGCATAGTAGGTGGGTTTATATTCCCACCAAGAGTGTATGACTGTTCGCTTTCTCCACATTCTTACTGACACTTATTTCTGTCTTTGATAGTAGCCATTCTCACTGGTATGAGGTGATCTCTTTGCAGTTTGAATTTGTATTTCCCTGATTAGTGACACTGAGTACCTTTTTTGTGGCTGCTGGCCATTTGTCTTCAGTAGAAAAATGTCTGTTCAGACCTTCTGCCCACCTTTTAGTTGGGCTCTTTGAGTTTTTTTCTGGTATTAGTTTATATGTTTATATACTTTAGATTTTATCCCCTTATTAGATGTATGATTTGGAGTTTTCTTCTCTCATTCAGTAGGTTGCCTTTTAGTTTTGCTGATAGTTGCCTTCACTATGCAAAAGATTTTTATTTTAGTATAATCCCATTTGTTTATTTTAGCTTTTGTTGCTCTTGCCAGAGGAGACTGGCCCAAAAAATTATTGCTAAGACTGATGGCTAAGAAGCTGTGTTTTCTTCTAGGGATTTTATGATTTGGGGTCTTCAAAACTTTAACCCATTTTGGTTTATTTTTGCATATCATTTAAGATAGTGGTCCACTTTTGGTCTTTTGCATACAGCTGTCCAGTCTCTCTGCATCAATTACTGAAGAAACTATCTCATCCTCATTATATATCTTTCTCTCCCTTGTCATAAATTAATTGGCCATAAATGCATAGGTTCATTTCTGGGCTCTATTTTTTTTTTAATTTTAATTAGGGAGAGAGCACTCGAGTGAGCATAACCGGGGTGGGGGTGGGAGGGAGAGGGAGAAGGACAAGCAGACTCCCCCCTGAGCATAGTGCCTGACAGGTTGGCTCAATCCCAGGGTCCTGAGATCATGACCTGAGCCAAAGGAGGATGCTTAAACAACTGAGCCATCCACTTGCCCCTGGACTCTATTCTTTTCTATTGATCTATGTGCCCATTTTTTGTACCAGTACCATACTGTTTTGATTACTGTGGCTTTGAGGTATAGTTTGAAATCAGGGAGTGTTACTCCTCCAGCTTTGTTCTTCTTTTTCAAGATTTCTTTGGCTATTCAGGGTCTTCTGCCACCCTATGTCTTTTGATTAAAGCATTTAGTCCATTTACATTTAAAGTAATTATTGGTAGGTACATACTTACTGCCATACTGTTTTTTTTCTGGTTTTGTAATTCTTGTATTTTCCTCCTTTGGTCTCTGCTCTTGGGGTTTAATGGCTTTAGTGTTCCATTTGGACTCCTTTTTATTTTTTGTATATTGTAGGTTTTTGATTGGTAGTTATCATGAGGTTCCTATATATTTTATGTGTATTAGCAGTCTATTAAGCTGATAGTCACTTAAGTTAGCAACTTAAGAGCTGTTTTTATACTCTTCTACCCCACACACTGTGTTTTAATATCTTTTTATGTTTATCTCAACTACTTATTGTAGTTATAGCTATCATTTTTGTCTTTTAAACTTCATACCTGCTTTTTTAATTGTTTGATTCACTGTTTTTACTATATATTTGGCTTTACCAGTGAGATTTTTTAAATTTCTAGTCCTGGCCATTTCTTTTTTGCTTAAACAGGACCCTGCAATCTTCCTTTAAGACCAGTTTGATCATGATGAATTCCTTTAGTTTTTGCTTGTCTGGGAAACCTTTTTCTTTCCTTTAGTTCTGAATAAACTTACTGGTAAAGTATTAATTATACATTTTCCCATTTCAGCACTCTAAATATCCTGGTACTTTTTTCTAGCCTGTACATTTTCTGCTGAAAAATCAGATCATCTTACAGGGTTTCCCTTGTATAGGACTCTCCCCTTCCCCCTGCCTTTAAAATTGTTTATCTTGAACTTTTGTCATTTTAATTATAACATACCCTGGTGTGGATCTTTTTGTGTTCATCTTGTTTGGGACTTTCTGATTCCTGGGCACAGAGGTTTGTTTCCTTTCTCAGGTTAAGGAAATCTTCAACTATCACTTCAAATAAATATTCTTGCCTGCCTTTCCCTCTTCTCCTTCTGGAACTTGTATAATGCAAATGTTAATATGTTTGATGCTGTCTCAGAGGTCCCTTGATCTATCCTAATTCTTTTAATTCTTTTTTTCTCTTTGCTGTTCAACTCTGGTGGTTTCTGCTACCCTGTCTTTTAGATTCTTCTGTGTCCTCTCATTTGCTGTTGATTCTCTCTAGTGTATTTTTCATTTTAGTTACTATATTCCATTCTGATTGAATTTTTGTATTTTCTCTTTGTTGAAGCTCTCACTGAGTTCATCTACTCTTAAGTCCAATGAATATCCTTCTGACCATTTCTTTGAATACTTTATCAGGTAGATTATCTTATCATGGTGCATGGGTGGCTGGAGCTGGTGTAGGCTAGGGGTCCAGGGCATGTGGGATGGCCTTAGCAGGCAAGCTCAAATGCTTGGACCCTGCTCCCATCCATGCTATTAAGGTGGAGGAAGGAAAATTAAAAAATGGCTTGCCGGTGATTCTGACCCCACAGAGTTCCAGGAGTTGCCTGACTACTTGGGTGACAATCCAGGGTGGGTAGCTGGATTTCCTTTGCTTATAGTCTATTTATCCTTTAAACAGATTTTTGTTTTTCTTTTTGCCCCTGGGTAGGCGAGTCTTCAGTGATAGCCTTCCTTACTGCAGGTAGCCATGGTGGGGGGTATTCTCATTATTATTGTTTCCTCATCTCTTCCACCCTTCTCCAGTGATCCCTCTATCATTTTTTGTGCAGAAGCTGTTCAATCAGCCTTCAGTTCTTTTAGGAGGAATTGCTCTATATGTAAGTATATATTTGGTGCGTTAGTGGGAGGAGGTGAATTCAGTGTCTTCTATGGCACCATTTTGGCCATAGTTTTTATTTTATTAAGTCAATTATAGCCCTGAACCTTGCAAAAGATCTAGAATACATGAAACTAAAGTCTTATACAGTACATTGAAAATGTTCTGTGGAAGTTTAATACCAAAGCCCTGAAATCTAAACAATGTATGTACTTCTATCAGTTGCTTAATAACCTAATGTAAATTACATATGAACACAAGGTATTTTTTTTAGTAGAAAATAGTCCCTAATTTGACCTCTGATACCCAGCTGAGTGTAATTATGGAGTGCCCATAGACTATATCACAGTTCTTGATGTTACAATTGTGTGGGAGAACATGTTTTGTTAAAGGTATAATAGATCAGATGGAAAATGGAAAATGATCACTAATACTGCTTTTTGCTAAGGGATTTATCCAAATACTTTATACGTTCTGTTGCCTTCTTGAATGTAATCTAAATACAGGACGCTTTAATGTGAATGTGTGGGTTGAGTGAGGACTTGTAACATTGTACTTCATGGCTATTTAAGTAGAAGCAGCAAGGAACACTTTTTACACAGGCACTGAATGATTGTTGACTATCAGCTCCGTATTTTTTGTGGTGGTCTGTGACCATTCCGAGCCACCACGAATTTCAATTGGAAGCTGCAGTTTCTGATATGTATATACTCCCTCAAAAAAGTGAAATAAGAAGCTGTCTTCTCTTTGTGTTTTCGGAATTCACACTGCTTGGGTGTTAAATCTGATGCCAAAAACTCAGGAGTCTCCTTATACAAAGCATATCTGTTTGGGGATTGCCAAAAAGGTGGATAGTAAGTTTCTCACTAGCAAAACTGATGCAGTAATTGCCAGATGCTCCTAGGCTGGAAAAATATATCCCATAGGTACTCCCCATAATAAAAATTTATCTGATTTTTATTCTTGGTATTCTTGATTACTTGCGTAGAAAGTTAAATTTCAATATATATACATTTAGATTCTCCCATTTAATTATATATATTATGTACACCATAAGTGTACATATTGGTGTTTTATGTACCAATAGTTTTAAGGAGATATAGTTTTAAGACTTTACTATTTCACACTGAGTAGTATTTAATGTAAATAATCTCTTAGTATCAAAGGTAAATGACTAAATATAATTTGTAATTTTTAATTTGTTCCATTTGCCCATTTAACTTCTGGGGGTGGGGGTATTGGATATTCTGTAAAGTCCCAGGAATACAAAGATGGATGAGACCTAGTTCTTAAAGCACTAAATCTAGTGGGAAGGGGTTTTAGTCAACCATTTTAGCACATGAAGGTCAGTGTGATTGATAAAACATCAAAAAAATTTTTTTAATTTAATTTAACTTATTTATTTGACAGAGACACAGAGGAAACAAAAGCAGGGGGAGCGGGAGTGGAAGTGGGAGCAGGAGAGAGAGAAGCAGGCTTCCCGCTGAGCAGGGAGCCCAGTGTGGGCCTTGATCCCTGGACTCTGGGATCATGACCTGAGCCGAAGGCAGCCACTTAACTACTGAGTCACCCAGGTGCCCCAAACATCCAGACTTTCTTATCTAACTCAGTATTTTTAGATATGGACAGAAATAACATTCTAGGTGCCAAGCTCTGTGCTACTCCTGTACCTTAAACCCTAAAGAAAATTCATAGGCTTTGAATTTCATTACAAGTTAGTTTTATAGGGATAGAAAAAACTTGGTTGTGAGGAAAAACTATACAATTTAATGTAAGAAAGTATATCGTATTAAAAGTGCTTTACCGGGGAAAAATTTATTTAGCACAAGATGGATTTGACCTGTCAATCCAATTTGGGGAAGTGATAAAACTACATGTAAAATAATGGAATTGATCTGTCCAAAAAAATCACCGGATGTTATTAGACCTACATCTCTAGAATAGTTTTCTTTCTAGGATAGATACTAATAAAGCCTGTTGTTCCTTGAAGCGTTAAATGAAGTATGAGTCTGTGGTTCTGCACAAAAAGCTACTAATTGAGCAGGGGCAAGAATCAGGGCTGATTCGTCCAGGATAACTTAGAAACAGGGTGGGGTATGGACACATTTTCTTATACTACTTGAGTTTTTAAATTGTACTATCTACTAAGTCTATGTATAGCTGATATAATCTGAGGGGAATTATGTGAATTTGTCCACTAATAAGGATTATAACTAGCTATTCTCCATCTTTACTGAGAGTAAAAGAGGAGGAAAAGCATCTTAAATTGTAGAAGGAGAAACTAGTTTAGACATGAAGGGGAAAGTTTTGGTAGCATTAAATCTAGAACTGGCTCTCTAAGAGGTTTTTAAATTTTTCTGGATGCCTTTAAGAATGTACTAGATAGTAACTCAACATGGATGGTTTAGGTATAGCCATTTCTTGAAGGCTATATACAAAATGATTTTCTGAGGTCAGTACTGCTCCATAATTCTGTGCTTTCATTACCCATTTTAAAATTTGTTCCATAAATTGCTTGTCCACTTTTAGTAAATTCCTGTATTTCTTAGAAGGTTGGATAAAGATTCTCATAAATTCAGTGATGCTCCACTGTGGCAAAGAGGTACAAGCTAAGTATCAAAGTATTAAATCCTGTCAATTCTCCATGATCTTCATCCACTGGGGCTTTAAAAAATTTTTTCATTCATTCTGCTTAATTAGGTATCCTAGAAATAAGATTTTTGTTGACATAACGCAACAGTATCTCGTAGAAATGGCTTTTGAGTTAACAGTTATTTCCTACCTTAAGGATTCAACCTTGGGTTGATCGACTGAAACTGATCAAGAAACCCATGAAAGTTTCTGCAGTATATATAGGCTAAAGAAGAGTGATATCATCCTATTTTTTTTTTTTGAGCCAAAACTTTTAAAGTTTTTTTTTAATGGTTTCTACTTTGATCACAACCAAATAGAAGTTCAAAAACACCTTGAATGTCTCAATATAATTCTTCAAAAAAATCTTGTCTATCCACATCTCCATTATAAATCCAGGAAGCAAGCTGATTGTTGTGGAGGGAGGTGGATATGTGAAAGTGAGGGGGGATAGAAGCTTCCAGTCATGGAACGAATAAGTCACGGGAATAAAAATACTGTATAGGGAATATTGTCATTGCAATTGTACTAACATTGAATTGGTGGCAGATGGTGGCTACACCTGTGGTGTAGAGCTGTTGAATCACCGTACTGTATACCTGAAACTAATGCAGCATCGTGTGCCCACTATATTCAAAGAAGAGTTAATTCTTACATATTATAAGAACAAACTCTTACGTGTACTTTAACAACCTCAGTATTAATCAGTTTTAAAAGCTATTAACTCTTAGGGAAACTAAAGTAAAAGCAACAGATATTTGAGAAACTTAAGTTACATTAACCATTGAGTATGACAGAAACTTAAGGAATAAATAACAGTGACCCTTGCTAATTATTAAAGAAAAACACCAGAGATAGCTCAAAATAAATGTTACCTTTATAACATTATAACCTTTATAACATTAACCTCTGGCTAAGGTCGAAGCAGTTCGGCATAGTTAATGGAATTAGATTTATGCCAGTATTTACTAATGGGGACACAGATGGACAGATCACATTGCTTCTACTATCTTGTTGCAGATGTTTGGTGATAATGTCTAAATTGAAAAACATATATTCTCTTTAAATGCCGAGCATGGTTTTCATTTGTATACCACATTTAAAATTAGCTTGAACCCTTTCCAGTTTCAGAATCGTGGGTTTTGACTTTTCATTGTTGTCTTTCTATCTTTTCATATTTGCAGTTGAAAAGTTGATGCCAACTTCTGTAAACCATGTTCTCCTCCATGCTGGGATCCTCTATGCCAGTAATGTCCCTGGAGCATGTGCTTTAGTAATAAGCCCTAGAAATGGGAACTGATAACGGAAATACTGGCAGCCCCATATACAACAGGGGTGTTAGTCTGTGTTTCTGTAATTAGGAATGTGATTAGAAATAAGAGAGGCTTTTGGTCTTCAATTTCGAGCCATGAAATGAAGGGATTTGAGTTTGTCTCACTTTTGGCAGATGGCAAATTTCAGTCCCACTACGGCTTTCTCAGTCTGGCCACAAAGAGCCTGTTCTTTACATATGTTTTCCAAGCAAAGAGTAACTGTGCTTTTATCTGTTTGTAACCATAGCTTGCTTTTTAAAACTAATTATTTCCCTGATTGTCTTCTTATTCTTTGCAGGTTTTACTCTTCTTTTTCTTCCTACTGTTTTGGGAGCTGTCTTTCTTTCTATGATGTAAACCATAAAATAGCAAGATAACATTTGCCAGAGTACTTACTGTATAAACTGTACACTATATTATGCTGTCACCCCTTTAGATAACAGTAAAAAGTTGAAAGTTTTGCCTATGATAAAAAAAATAGTTGAAAAAAAATACAGGCTTTTGGGGTGGGGGCTCAACCTCATTGTCCAATGGAACAGCTCAGGACCAGCTAGGACACATGGTCTACCATGTGTTTGTGAGCTGCATAATTCGTGAGTTGCATGTATTGCTCACTAATTCTCTTGTGAGTCCTATGAAGTTGATCCTACTACTGTCCCTGTTTTATAAGTGAGGGAAGCACAGTCCTATATCTAAAATGATAGAGAACCCATATTCTCTATCACTGTTCTATATAACCACCTATATTTCAAAGTGCCTCATCCAGAGATAAGTTTTTCTTAAGTCGATATTCATTTTATCACCTATATTAATCCTCTTTCATTTGACAAATATTGATACCCACTATGTACCAGACATTGTACAAGTCTCTGGGAATGCAAGCATAAATGAGTCTAGTCTCTGCCTTTGATATGCTCATAGATTAAATATTAACAGTGCCTGAGATTATGGAAACTAAAAATGGGTACCAAGTCACCCTAGATACTGTACAAATGCACAAGGGTGCTACAAGAATTTTGGGGGGAAACAGCACTATCAGATATTATATGAACCTCTTTCAATTTGTATGTATCTTCAAGTGGCTACAATATTCATACTCCTCAAGGTGTTTTGAACTAACCCTATATTAAATAGAAGTATTCAGTATTTGACCTAGAATACTATAAAAACATTTCCAAGAACACCATAAATAGAGAAAGTTTAGGAATTTCTGCCCTAAAGAAGGCAGTTTGATATTTCAATCAGAGTAATTTAAAGACCCCCCAAAATTAAGCTAGGGAACTGTCATGGGAGCTTATGATCCAGGAGAACAAAATGGGACTGAGAAACTGATTATAAAAATGATCTCCAATTGGGTACACAAATACTTGTGTATTTTCCTCACAAAGATACTTAAATAAATCTCATTTTAATGAACTTGAGTGGCTTCAGGATAATAGTTAATTTGAATTCAAATTATGAAATATTTTTAGGGACTAGGTCAAAATGCTTTTAGTGAGCTAATTACATGATTCAGCTTATGTCTAAATAATAAAACCAAAATGGGCCATTAATCTTATTAATTTGAAGATGGTATTTTTTGATGCCTATTCTGCCTTTAACCTTAGGCAAACTGAATGTACTGAATAGGAAGAGCAGATTATGCTGTCACCTTAAGAATATATGATTATAGCATCTCAGTGGATGGTTAGACATCTCATAGAAAAATAACTGTAAATCTAAGGAAGGAGATGTATTTGAAAGTACAATGTCTACACACTTCTGGTTTCCTCTGAAACTAGAATTGCTGCAAGCTTCTCTAGTAATTTGAAACCTGGAGCATGTTGAAATTGCTAGCAATGTTCCCCTAGCTACTTTTTCATAAAAAGATGATTATGTGATGCTAAGAGGATTTGTTGACAAGAAGGAGAATTTTTATTGCACAAGTCTGCTTTCAAGGAAAAAAGAGAGTCATTGGAAAATAGCAATTGGATCATTTTCTGAAAGATAAGGGATTACCACTGGGACTTGTTCCCATAATCTCAGAGCTAAGACTTAACTATAGTTCTCATCACCAAATGAGGGGGGGGCGTGAAGGGTGAGAAAATGATCAGGGAGAACATATATAGGAGAAAACCATATTTTGGAAATGTAACATGTCTGTAGATGCATATGTAAAGCATAGGGTGGCATCATAGAAAATAGCACTTTGATGAGGAAAAAATCTTAGCTCAATCCTTATCTCCAGTTTATTTAGAAATACCACCTTGACCTTGTTACTTAACCTTGTTGAACTTCAGTTTCAACAACTATAAAATAACACTATACAAAGGAATAAATAAGACAGTACAGATTAAGTACTTAGGATCTAGCCCTGTATATAGTAAGCCTAATCAGTCACCTTTGGCTTCTAGTAAGTTACTAATACACAAATGAAAGTTAGGTTTTTCTTATAAAGAAAAGTTCGGGAGTTATAGCCCTCATCTGTAAGGTGGCTTCATAATTTTAGTAGCATTCAGCTTTTTGCTTCACCATTCTTGGCATGGGACTTTGAAGATTCCGTCCTGGTTCAAGGAGCTCTAGTCCTCAGACTCTGATTGGAAGTAGGAAGAAGTGGGGGAAGCATGTGACAGCTGTCTGTGCTCCTTTAAATAAGGTTTCCTGAAGCTCCTATCCAATGACTTTTTTTTTTTTTTTTTAACTGAATACAGTGACATGATGTAACTAGTCTGGGAAATATTGGCCCTTAGCTGAGCACATGAGTTTTTGGAATTAAAAAGATGCTATTTGAGTGTCTTCTTACCATGAAGAACAAACATAGACAATGTATATTTTCTCACATAAGCTTTAAATAATCCTTTAGTATGAGCCTTTATCTCTTTATTTATAAATGGAATAAAATACTTGCTTTCTTGGATTGATTAGAGGATTAAATGAGATTCTGTATGCCAACGTTGCATCATTTGTTGAATAAATAGAAAAACATTAATGTTTAGGTTGTATTAGGTACTGTTTAACAACTTTTTTTTTTGTTTTTTTGTTTTTAAAGATTTATTTATTTTAGAAAGAGAGCATGAAGGGGGAAGGGCAGAGGGAGACCGAAAGAGCGAATCCTCAAGCAGACTCTGCCCTGAGCAATTCATTTGACAGAGAGAGAGAGATCACAAGTAGGCAGAGCAAGAGGGGGAAGCAGGCTCCCTGCTGAGCAGAGAGCCCGATGCAGGGCTCGATCCCAGGACCCTGAGATCATGACCTGAGCTGAAGGCAGAGGCTTAACCCACTGAGCCACCCAAGTGCCCCCTGTTTAAAACACAACTTTTTAAAGATTATTGGTAAGGGGGGAGAGAGAGAGCATGAGCACACACACATGAGTGAGAGGGGCAGGAGAAGAAGAGAGAATCTCAAGTAGACTCTGTGCTGAGTGCAGAGCCTGCCACAGGGCTCAATCTCATGACCCAAAAATCATGACCTGAAACAAAACCTAAAGTCAGCTGTTTAGTTGACTGGGCTACCCTGGTGTCCCTCTATAGCAACTTCTAAGTGTTTTCAAACTGCTCTGATTTATAAATCTTGTGAATCTGTCTTTGATGTTTTATCAGTATCTTAACATTCTCATCAGTTTTCTGATTGATTCAGGATCTGAATGGTTTTTAAAAAGATTCAGACTTGTACAATGTAAATAAGACACAAATTACTTCATATAAAACTTTCTGAAACAATCAAATGCTTGGAAAAGAGGTTGATTCATTTAGTTGTAAATTAGGATTAGCAATATGTTTAACATGAAAATTAGAGTAAAATTTACATGTACTATCATTTTACTGAGCATAGTATGAAATGTTCAGAAAATGATCTTGATGAAATCCCAATAGTTCATTTTTGCCCTTGCTTCCATTGCCTTTGGCGATGTTCCTAGGAAGATGTTGCTGCGGCTGAGGTCGAAGAGGTTGCTGCCTGCGTTCTCCTCAAGGATTTTGATGGATTCTTTCTCACATTGAGGTCCCTCATCCATTTTGAATCTATTTTCGTGTGTGGTGTAAGGAAATGG